>JACGAQ010001807.1:0-51333 GCA_014119065.1 Orius insidiosus | reverse complement strand
ATCACATTTTTATAAATAATAAAATTAATTATGTATAATTGCAAACTAAATTAATCTAAAAATTATAATATAAATAATACGTTAAAAATAAATTGTCATCATTTCAGTCTTTCTATTTTTTCCCTTTGGACAAGTCCTCTCGTGCTATTTGGACCATTCTGTATACAAGAACGGATAAGACTTTGTCCAAAGGATCCATAAACCCGCGTTGCATCCATTTTGGTATGGTCGTCCTTGCGTGGGCGAAACCGAGTTTTTGAAGGATGTAGTCGACGCCGTAGGGTTCGATTCTTTTACCTCCCCACGATAATATTCTTACGGTCGGCTCTAAATGCCACGTTTACACATGAAAGATCGCCAGTCGAGGTTAAAAACGTCGATCGGTTCTAGAGTCTTTTTCTTTTTGTCGTCGTCTCCTGTGTCCGATCCTCCGCTCGCTCCGTCGCTTTTTACTCCGTCTTTTTTCGCTTCTGGAACTGGACTTTGAGCCCTCACTCCTTGCCCAGTCTATAAAAAAAAATTATTAACCATTAATTACACCTACAGCCAAGAAACCACCCCTGTATATCCAATTTTTCAGTTTCAATTTGGTTTTTTAGCTGAGCCAATACAGCAATAGCCAAGACCACCAAAAATAGACCAAAAAGGTCAAAATATAAAATTTACTTACAACTCTGTCTTTTTCTTTCAAATAAGAGGTTATTAAATCATGAAGAAAAAAGAACGCTTCTGCATCAACAGTGACAAAAATATGGTCTTCAAATTCGGTCACGAAACTGCACTGAACAGTCGGCTTCTCCTCAGCTAAAATTTTAAATTTAAGAAATTATAAAAGTTTAAGAAAAAAGGCTTACGAGCAGTGATGTTGGGTGTAGCGGGGGCTTGAAGATGTTCGGTTTTTAAATGAGTTTGGAGCGAAGGCAAAGCGAAGATGACTTCACGAGTATGCTTAGGATCGGGCGAACGAGGAGTAACTCGTACTCGTACACCAGGATTTTCAGCATCTCTTTCCACACATGGAAACCTATCACAGCATCTTCGCTGCATGAAAAGGCATAATGGAACCATTCTTGAAGTGTCCTATACTGAGGAGGGAAGACGACATTTCTTGAGACTTTACAGACAGTAGCCATGCTATCATGGTGGCTTTTTTCTGCTGAGTCATCCCTAAGCTGAATGTCAACGTCTGAACGATATGCGATCTATCTGTCCGCTTTCCATATTCGGAACACGTTGGGCTTCAGTCGAAAAAGATATCGAAGGTTCTTTCAGCGAAAATAACGCCCAGTGTTTCGTCCTGAAGTTAATACCGTGGAAACAAGCCAACGATATATTTGTCCCTCGAAGATCTAAAGTTCCACCCAAAACGGCAGAATTGTTCGAGTTAGTACCAGTTTAAAACTACTGCCTGATTTAGTGCTCGCTGCCAGTGTCTATGATGTCTCGCTTCTTGAGCCCAACCTTTAAAAAACGTTTTAAAAATGAAATTATACAAAAATATTTTACTTTCAGTTGTTGATATTTTCTTTCTTGGTTGTCGTTTTCTAAATGAGCTTTCTGCTCCAGTCCCTCCATTTCCCAAAGATGAGAAAACTCTTTTACTACTTTTGAACTGCTGCGTAAAAAATTCCTCAAGTTTATAATACATTTTTAAAATATCGACTGTTGTAGATTGAGAAATCATCATTTGTAATTGATCCCATTTTAAGTCTCCATGTACAAAAATCATAGCAGGCCTTCTGGTAGGACTGAAGGCAGAATTTGGAGCACCAGTTTTCCATTCGTCTTTCAACATAACTTCCAACGAGCTGACTCTTTTCATCAAAACTGCGGTCCCCATGTAATCAAGCCGACATTCCAATGCTGCCAACTTCAGGCCGATTATATGATTCGGTTCCGTACCAGGATCTTCTCTATGGTAACTAAATAGATTTTAAAAATGAATTCAAAAAATTTTTCTTGATTACTAAAAGTGTCATATTGCTGAGATCGATGGTGCCACCAACGATGCCACTTTTCGCGTCTAAACTTGCCCCAGCTAACCCGACACCAATATACATATTTTTATGTCCAGAACTTCCAATTGAAAGTCTACCTTCAGACCTAAAATCTTTAGTGAGCCACCTAAAAAAAAAAATTAATGGTGGCTTGACAGAAACAAACAATCTTACATAACGTTTCCCATGACATTTCCCATGTTCATGTGAACATTTAGACGTTTGAAGTTGACAGCGAATAAAACCAGAGTCTCCCAAGCAGAATTTGGAATTTTATCGCAGTAACAGGACTTGAATCTGAACTAGAACTCCTTCCTGTCCTATATCTATTGAAAGACAAATCCTGATTCAAATTCAACCTCATATTCTCTCTTAAAATTGGACTCCTTTCAGTATATTTATCACTAAAAAAAAAGTTAAATTTTGTTTATATTTAAAAAAAATTATTTACGGATTTCCTGAGTCGGATTCTTCGCCATCGCTGTATGTCGCTGTGCTGCTTAGGTCGCCCAAAAATAAACGACGCATGATACTCCGACGGTACCAAGCTCGAGGAAAAGCCAAAATTTCGGTCAGACGTCTCATATCATATTTAAAAGATGCTGATCCAATATCGACAATTGCTAAAAAATTAATGTAAAAAATGTTTTTTTAAATAATAGTTTACTTGAAAATCGAATTATGGCTGGTGATCGAGAACTTTTGGGTTCAACATTGAGCTTTCTGGAGCGAGAAAGATGGAATTTGACGAATTCTACGTTTACGCTGAGAGAATCTTTCCTTTCGCTGTCAGAAAGGGGACTCCACTGTGCCTCTTTTACTCCTAAAATTTCAAAGCTTACAAAATATGGTCAAAATATTTCCTTTACCTGTTTTCTTTCCACCGTATGGATGAAAGATATAAAGAGAAAAGTCTGAAAGGCAACTGGTAACACTGATTCCACCCATGGCTCCAGGTACTCCACTTCTGTAAAAATAGAGATTGATAGGTTTGCAGAAAGCAAGTTGACTTACGATGGAGACTGCGGGTCAGCTCGTTTTGAAGAAAATACAGTGTCCAGAGATGGAAGCTGAAGCATGCATTCCACTCTAGAAACAGGAAGACAAGAAAATCTAAAAGTCGACGGCTGCATATGAAAATAGACGATGACATCAACAGGGAAAGAAGATGCATAATATTGAACGGTGTTATTGGTCATATTCCCGTTGTTGGCAAACATCCCTCCTTGAGACGGTGAGCTTTTTTCATTGGTTGGAATCGGCTCAGGTCTGCTCGAGAAATTCCAGAATATGCGGAGATATCACTGTTTCTTCAGGGATGCTCTGAAGTGTCATCCAGGCGAAAAGAGCAGCTTTTTTGGTACCAGTGCCTCCCCTTCGGGCACCTGCAGGCGATTCAGATTTTCTGCAGTCCAAAGCAGTTTTTGATTCATAATGGACTTTAACGTCTAGTCCAGGTATATGGAAAATTGTCACATCTCCTAAAGGTGCTGCTTGTAGTTGTCTAAGCCGATTTCCAGGGGTTGAACTATGATGCGACTGTGAGTTTTTCTTCCTAAACTTGGGAAGAAGGCGGAAACTCAAACATCCCTCCAGAACAACTTCTTTCTTTCTTCATCCTTGACAACCTAAAAAATATAATTAATAAAAATTTTAAAAAACAACAAAAATTACATTTTTAGCTCATCTTCTTTAGCAAGATCTTTAGTATGAAGGACATTTCCCACGATTTATCAAAACTTTGACATCTAATTCAAAATCGATGTTTGGCTCAGTCGGTTTTCGTTGTGTAGGTGCAGTGCTTGGGCTTGAACCTGTCGTGCTGCTTTCAATATCACCAAGAAGTAAAGAACTACATCAAAAAATTAAACTTGAATTAAAAAATGACGAAATTACCCATGGTCGACTTCAACATGAGGTGGAATATTGTCGGATGAATGCCTTGTTTTCCATTCCATAAGTTCACCTTCGACAGGAAGGCTCAATTCCGATGATGCACTAGGTAAAGAAGATTGTCTAAAAATAAAAATTAAAAACTAATTTTTCGCTATAAAATATAAACCTAGTGAAATTATGCGAGTCTCCACTAAAAGTAACTCGTGAAGATTGTGCTAGATTGGTTCTAGGAAACAACGTCGTGGTCGGTGAACTGCCAAAACTACTGGCTTCTATCTCCGGACTGTGAAAAAGTAAGAAAAAATTTAGACAAAAAATAAGCAGTGCTTGAAGAAACAAATGGTAGAGGAATTTTCCTTGTTCCTGAAGAATCCCTTTAGTGCTTTGCTAGATGTGCAATGTGCACTTATAAATAGATATTTGGTTGCTACCTTTCAATTTCAATTTGATGTTCTGGCGTTGGAGAAGGAACAATGAATGATCTAGATCGAAAAGTCGCAGACTTCGATCCCATCAGTTTCTTTTTGATATTGGACGCTTTGACGCTTTGCCGTCTCAGTTTTTGTATCATATCACGCCTAAAGTCTTTAAAAACCAACGCCTCTAGCTCCCTGAGGCGTTTCATTTCCTGCTCTATCGTACTGTGCGAAGCACCAAAGTCCTCAGGTCATTTATAATCTTGACCTGTTCGTTCATCTCTTTTTCGATTAGTTTAGACCGTTTTTTCGAATCCAGCGATGGATCTAAAAATGCTGGAAGTGTCTCGCCAGCTCGTGATTTTTTCAATAATGGGCTTTCCTATAAAAAAGAACACTATAAGTAATTAAAAAACGAAATAACTTACGACGGAATTTTCGATGTTTTCAGCATTATCGTTGTCGTCGCTGTCATAGCTACGATGTGGGACGTCATCTTCTTGGTAGCTGGTTAGAGTCGTCAATGTATGGCCTAAAGCTGACAGTTGTTTTCCGATGTTGACATCAAGATGGATATCAACACCCTGCATAGCCCATTGAACATTCAAAAACCATTTGGCATTATCCGAATCTATTTTTTGAGCAGCCACAGTTCTTGAGCAGACTTCATACGTCCCTTCGGAAACTACGCAGAGGTTCATCGCTGTCTCCATGGGGTCTGGCTTCCAGTCATCCAGCGACGCTTCAAAATCATCAGCGAATCTCAAACAAAGGCCGACGAAACGACCTTTGCTTACCAAAGATCCCCAACTGCATGCTGATATGCTGGTCGATTCTAACGTAATGACGACAGCAGAGCATGAATCTTCAGCAAACATATGACGTCCCCAAAGAGGCTTAAAAGAAATATAATTTTCTGTTTTTAATTTAACTTACAGGTGGTAGATGATGAAGTGGTATACAAATTCCCATATCTTCGACGGTCAATTGTAAAAACAAAGTACCCAAAATTGGAGGTCCCGTTAGCTTTTCAAAAGGCATTTTTTCAAAGACTTGTTGAGTGGCGGTCAAAACTTCTTTGTTGAGAGATGATCTTTGTTCATTCCAGTATTCGTAGGCGTTTTTATAATTGAGCCAGACAAGAATGGCTTTGTCGACAGCCATGGGCTGTATATAAATTAAAGGACGCCGGAGGGTGATTAAAATGACTTCTTTTCCTTCACTCCCTGTACCGACCATTTCTCCCTGAAATGCATTTCTCAAACCGATTCTGGTCTTGAAGAAAGCAAACTGCTGAAATTCTGGATCTGCTTCTTCAAAAAGCGCATGTTTTATAACCTGACCTAAAGAGAGGTTAACATCGACAGTAGCCTTTATGAAAAGCTTGAGATTTGCGCTAGGTGGCACAGGACCCGAAATATTCTGCACTCTATTTGAAAGCTGAAGGTCAACACTCCAGTTTCAAGACGTACAGCACAATTTGTCGGGGTCACCGCTGTCAACTGAATCCTCTAAAAAAAATATTTAAAACAAAAAAACCCAAATATTCTTAATTTACCTGCAATCTTATAACTAACGTAAAAAGCATTCTTTTAATATTAGAATCAGCCTGAGGATCGTCTTCCCAAAGCGGAACTGGTTTTTCTCCCCCATAAACTTTTTGAACGACTTCATTCACTTCCTGAAATAAAATTTAAAATGATAAAAACGTAGAAAAATGTTTACCTTCATGAAGACTTTTTGAACAAAAACTAAATGATTGAGAAGATCAGTAGTGAGCGAATGTTCGAAAATCCCGATATCCGCAGAAGCGCTTAAATAATTTCCATGACGAAGGACAACACCATCTAAAAATTTTGCAAAAAATTTATTCTTCTCAAAATAAAAGGTCAAACTAGTTAAGACATAAATTAAAAAGAATGAGCTTTGAAGCCAAAAATTGAAAAAAAAGTCTGAAAATCTGGAAAAATTTTTGTTTTTTGGGTAAAAAGTTGTGACAAAATCTACAAAACGCAAAAAAAAAAACCTTTATCCTCAGTTTTTTGGTTTAAAAAACCTTAGCATCAGATTTTCTCAGTTTTATATCAAAACCCCTTAAAACCAGACTTTCTGGCTTTTCCTACAGTTTTTTTGGCCAATTCCCTTATGTCTTTTGCTCATTCAACGGCCAAAAAGCGGCACTACAACCTGATTTCCCTTTGGTTTTTTGGCCTGATATTTACACTTTTCCTCAGCATCATGGCCAAAAAACACTCTTTAGCCAGATTTTCTGCCGTTTACTTCGGTTTTTCTGACAAAAACAAATTTTTAACCACATTTTTTCTTGTGGCATTTCTGGGAAAAGGCTTGAGGAAATCCACAGGGTCCTCAGCTGCCAATTTTACCAACTTTCAAAAAAAAATTTTTAAATAAAACAGAAATAGTACCTCCAAATTGCCCTTCTACTGATGTATGCTCATCTTGAATATATTCGGCAGAAACGTGAACTTGAGGAAGAGCAATGTTAGCTTCTGAAGGAAGGTTTGCTTCTGTCACCTAAAAAAAATTAAAATCAGAAAAAAATTAATAATTAAACCTGAACTTTAGTCGAAAACGAAAGTGAATGACGAGGAAGATCGATGACAAATTTGACTTTACTCGCCGTAACTCCCGTACTCGTCACTTGTTCCATTTTATACTGAGCTTGAAGTGAAGGTAACAATGCGCAGTTATACTAAACTCTATACAAATTTAAATTATTTTAATAAAAACAAAACATCAATTTTTTAACCTGTAAAACGATGGAAAATTGTACGACTAATGGATGGAGAAGAGGGGTTGTTTCGGTGTTTTGTTGGCTGCTTGCATAATTAGGGAAAGTTCGACTTAGACAAGGAGAATGAGGTGGATGAGATGGGTCAACTTCATCAATCGTAGGAGCTCTTCCAATTCTACTTGAAGTCCTCGTCACTCGTAATTCCTAAAAAACAAGTTTAAACAAAAATTTTTAAAAAACTTCCATACTTGAAGAGTCGAAGAAAGATGCTTGCTCCCACGAGCCATCATCCCATGCAGAGCAACTGGATGCTGCGGAATCGTTATCGCCACAGAACCAACAGTCAGAAGAGCAGAATTTTTATCTTTTCCGGGCACATTCATACTTGAAAATAGCGCCTGAGATTTTCCAATCATCACTTTAACAACAGTTCTAAAAAATAAAATTAATAAAAAATAATACAATTAGATTATATTACTGTTGATTTGGAGGGACGCCTTCTAATAAAACTATCATAGTACGGCCAACATGTCCGGTTATAGAACATTCTAGACTTGTCGGCCTCGTTTTCTTCCTTACAGTCAAACTCGAATGCAAATTCGTCATCTCGCTTCCAGTTTGAGGCCGCTCAAAGTCGCTAAAAGTCTCGTCCGATGTATTTTCGCAACGGCAAAAACAATCAAGCGTGTCCTTTCTCCTATAATTGTCGCTAATTTTTAAAATAAAGGATATTGTGTGTTTTAATAACTAACTTGTTTCTTTATGGTTGAATGAGGGATGTCCTTCTCCTTTTTCAACATCTCCAGATTTAGAGTCGCTCGATTCTGTCTTTTTTCGGAAGCTGTCAGATAAATCTCCACCCACAGAAAATCGGCTACAAAAAACATTAAATTAATACCTAATTATTTAAAAAACTCCTAATCCCTAAACTACTGTGAAGAATCCATGCAATTTGCCTATGTACCTGAAAATATCAACACCGACCAAACCGGTTGTGCAACTTGAAAAAAGATGGGAAAACATAAACATTTTTTAAAAAAACAAAAATTATTTTTACCTATGAGCGATCGTTTTTGTGTGTGGCATGGTGGCATAAAGGTCGAGGAGGTGATAAACAGTTTTCCAACATCTTGGCGTCACACTGATCGAACCTTCTTTACTTTTGGTAGAAACTCTTCGGTCCAAAACTGAAGTTGGAGATATCAACTGGTTCGGCTCCGATAAGTTCATATAACCTAAAAATTTAAAATAAAATTTTTCTATTTCAAAAAAAAATCATACCTCGGACACTTTTACCAGTCGACCTTATTCTGTTAGCGAGCGATTGTGCCCTCATAGAAGACGATGGCGAAACGAGAGATTTATTATCAGGGAAACGAGAACGTTGAAAAACTTTAGGTTTTTCCATTTCAGCCATAGGAATGACGAATTCTTGAAGATCCAAGCCTAAAGCGAAGTCAATACTAAGAATTTAAATAAATAAAACATACGAGAAGCAGTCGCTGGAGGAGTTTTAGCAATATTCTTATTTTCTGTGGGTTGCTGCTCTTTTAATTCAGACTGAGTTTCTTTCACGTTCTGGTACATGTTGCTAATTTGAAGTAAAAGTCTTAGCAAAGGCATATTGACCTAAAAAATTTTTGTTTTTTTTTTTTATGTTTTAGGATTTTTTACTTGTTGTGATATGTATCTTATGCCGATGCTGACGTTTAAAACAGTGCTGGAGTGTTTTTTAAGTTGGCCACGAGAGACATACAGCATATTTCGTCTTTGGCGGCTTAAATCTTCGACAACTGTCATGTCGGCAAGTCGGCAAAGTTCAAGTTCGACGCTCACTCTTTCGCAGACAAAAGCGGGAGTTTCAGGTGGCATTTCAAGCCAAAATTTATCTAGAAAAAATAACAAAAGATTTCTTTTATAGAGTACTCTAAATTTTTAGGAAGTGGACATGGTGGAAGTTTGAATGCCTTTGGAATTTAAAAAACGCCAAAAATCGAATAAAAATGGAGTTCCGCTGTCAGAAAAACAAGAAAATTCAGCAAGAATGGGGTTACCCAGTCAAAAAATGGATGAAAAATCTCAAAATCTATAAAATTGGGGTATTTTGTTAAAAGCCAAGAAAAACTCCCAAAATCCAGTAAAAAATCAGGGTTTCTGGTGAAAACACCATACTTTTCTAAAAATACCAAACTGGGTGAAATATCTGTTTATTGAAGACTAAAAAAATTCTAAATAAACGTAAAAAATTTTACTCTGGTTTCCTTCCTCTGTTTTCAGCTACTTTTATCAAGCATTTCTGGGGGTCAGAAAAACTCAAAAAAAAAGTTTATTCCGGAAAATCCTATAAAAAGGGGGTTTTTTTTATACAACAAAAGAAAACTTCCAAAAATCCTGTGAAAATAAGGGTTTCTGGTGAAAACGCCATACTTCTCTAAAAATACAAAATGTGGGAAACATCTCGTTTTTTGAGGAAAAAAAATTCTAAAAAACGTAAAAACGTTTTATTCCTCTGGTTTCCTTCCTCTGTTTTCAGCTACTTTTATCAAGCATTTCTGGGGACCCCCCAGTTCTCAAAAACCCAAGGAAACTCCCAAAATCATTTAAAAGTGGGGTTTCTGTGTCAGAAAAACAAGAAAATCCTGTAAAAATGAGTAAGTTTAGAGGAAAATTCCGGAAATCCTATAAAATTGGGATTTTTTTATATACAACCAAGGAAAACTTCCAAAAATCCTGTGAAAATAAGGGTTTCTGGTGAAAACGCCCATACTTCTCTAAAAATACCAAAATGTGGGAAACATCTCGTTTTTTGAGGACTAAAAAAATTCTAAATAAACGTAAAAACGCGTTTTATTCCTCTGGTTTCCTTCCTCTTTTTCAGCTACTTTATCAAGCTTTCTGGGGACCCCAGTTCTCAAAACCAAGGAAACTCCCAAAAATCATTTAAAAGTGGGGCTTCTGTGTCAGAAAAACAAGAAAATCCTGTAAAAATGAGGTAAGTTTAGAGGAAAATTCCGGAAAATCATATAAAATTGGGATTTTTTTATATAACAACCGAGGAAAACTTCCAAAAATCCTGTGAAAATAAGGGTTTCTGGCGAAAACGCCAATACTTCTCTAAAAATACCAAAATGTGGGAAACATCTCGTTTTTGAGGACTAAAAAATTCTAAATAAACGCGTTTTATTCCTCTGGTTTCCTTCCTCTGTTTCAGCTACTTTATCAAGCTTTCTGGGGACCCCCCAGTTCTCAAAAACCCAAGGAAACTCCCAAAAACATTTAAAAGTGGGTTTCGTGTCAGAAAAACAAGAAAATCCTGTAAAAATGAGGTAAGTTTAGAGGAAAATTCCGGAAAATCTTATAAAATTGGGATTTTTTATATAACAACCGAGGAAAACTTCCAAAAATCCAGTGAAAATAAGGTTTCTGGTGAAACGCCAAACTTCTCTAAAAATACCAAAATGTGGGAAACTCGTTTTTGAGGACTAAAAAAATTCAAAATAAACGTAAAAACGCGTTTCCTTCCTCTATTTTCAGCTACATTTATCAAGCATTTCTGGGGACCCCCCAGTACTCAAAAACCCAAGAAACTCCCAAAATCATTGAAAAGTGGGGTTTCTGTGTCAGAAAAACGAGAAAATCTGAAAAATGAGGTAAGTTCAGAGGAAAATTCCGAAAATCCTATAAAATTGGGATTTTTTTTATATAAAAACCAAGGAAAACTCCAAAAATCCTGTGAAAATAAGGGTTTCTGTTGAAAACGCCAATACTTCTCTAAAAATACCAAAATGTGGGAAACATCTCGTTTTTTGAGGACAAAAAAATTTAACATAAACTAAAAACATTTTCTTTCCTCTTTTTCTAGCAATTTTTATCAAGCTTTACAACAGACCTGGCAGGCTTGAAGGACATTAATATTTTAGAGGGATAACATTTCACAAACCTTTTTATCTTGAACTTTTCCATATTCGCTGACCACAATGTCAATCTCATTGAATCGACTCCTCCTATCAAAGACAAATTCGAACCCCAAGATTCCAAAGTGTACTCGTAGAACCTAAAATTAACTTTTAAAAATTTATGGGTAAAATTAAATAAATACCTGATGTGCTGCTTATCATTTGAGTAGGCATAACACCGAGGCTTGAGAGGAGAGGTTCAAATATTAAATGAGCATCAAGAAGTCTTAATGAATCGTGCATAGGATATAAACTATAACCAGAAGTTAGAAGAAGATAATCTGGGTTTAAAACTGGAGCATCTGGAGCCGATGAGCCCGTAGGTTTTGTAACCTTAAAAAATTAATTAATAAAAAGAATAATGTAAAAAGTTAGAATCCTTAATATGGATTCTTTTTAAGAAGCAGAACAAAACTAGGAACTATGAAAGCTTGGAAAACATGCAAAAATGAACAATACTGGTTTTAACTGCAAAACAAACATAAAAACACAAAACTACGGTGAGAAAAACAAAAAACAAGGTTGTGCTAGGAGAAAAAAAAAAAATTTGGAAAACATCTATTTTGCAGTTACAAACCACCGTCGGATGTGTGATTGGTGGAGGTAGAACCTTCTCTTTTTCTCTTTTAGATTCGGTGAATTCCTGCTGTTTCGCCATCCAGGTGTAAAGATCGTCTTCGTTGGTGTCGCGTGGCGGCGAAAGCGTTTTTTCGAGGCTCGGCTGAGACGTTTCCTGACCGTCCGGTTCGCCCCGGCCGCCCGAACAGAGCGACTGGTTTGAACCATTGGTCATCAAACTTCTGGTGGGTCTTCTTTCAAAGTTGAATAACCTAAAAAAAAAACAAAATAAATATAATAAAACATAAAAATAAAACTTACCAATCCCTTTTGTATCACTTTCATTTCTATGATGCCCCAAAAAAGGATTATTGTTCAACAAAGGAAAAACAATACTGGCACGAGAAGACGAAGGAAGTTGAGTAGGAAGTAACTTTTTCTTCCCCAACTAAAAAATTTAAATAATTTTCTTTAATTAATTTAAATATTACTTGATGAAGGGATGCCGGGGATGTAGGAGAGCTAAACTGAAGACTTTCCAAGGTCATATGGCCTGTCTGTGGGGACTGAACGTTTATTGAAGGCCCTTCAAGACTTGTCGTCGGGACGTCTAAAATTTTAAAAAATTATCAACAAATGAAGTTTTATACACAATTAACCCTTTTCTTTTATATAAAAAGATAGAGGATAAGAGGTTAATTGCGATCTAAGCAAAAAAGCTGCAACAAACAAAACGTGCATGTGCATTTTGCAACGTGAAAAAATATAACACAAAAGCTTACTGAAGCTGGAAATTTTCACTTTTTCTTGGAGGATAAATTGGTAAAGACTATAAATCAAGGCACAATACTGGCACGAGAAGACGAGGAAGTGAGTAGGAAGGTAATTTTCTTCCCCAACTAAAAAATTTAAATAATTTTCTTAATTAATTTAAATATTTACTTGATGAAGGGATGCCGGGGATGTAGGGAGAGCTAAACTGAAGACTTTCCAAGGTCATATGGCCTGTCTGTGGGGACTGAACGTTTATTGAAGGCCCTTCAAGACTTGTCGTCGGGACGTCTAAAATTTTAAAAAATTATCAACAAATATAAAAATTATACACAATTAACCCCTTTCCATTTATATAAAAAGATAAGAGGTTAATTGCGATCTGAACAAAAAAGCTGCAACAAACAAAAACGTGCATGGCATTTTGCAACGTGAAAAAATATAACACAAAATAACACAAAAGCTTACTGAAGCTGGAAATTTTCACTTTTCTTGGAGGATAAATTGGTAAAGACTTTGTATAAAATAAATCAAGGCACCACATAAAAAAGCATAAATAGAGACAAAAAAATAACACTATGGACAATTTGGGAAATTGCTGAATTTTCATGTTATAGACTTCAAGTTAAGAGGGAAACGCCTAAAAACACAAGGATTTTTTTCTCACAAAAAAGCACAAAAAATCTGCGCAAAAGGGGTTTCTTGCTTAAAAAATCTGGACTAAGGGGGGGGGGGGGGGGGCTAAAAAATCCAGCATTATCATGATTCGAAAGTTTTCCTAAAATAACTTTCATGTTCACAAAAAAAAAAAGCTTTTACGAAAATTTGACATTGACCAAATCGATACCAAATCACAACATCTACTTTTCCTACAATAATCTTTTTTTTCTAAAAAAAAAATTCAATAAGATTTACCATGTTTCTGAGTAGCCTTGAGGACTTTCCTCAAATTGGTTCCAGCCTCAGTTAAGCAACATTGCGCATTCATCAGTGATTTCGCAGTCCTCATACGAAAATCTCCGTCAGTCAGGACATTTTCCTATGCCCAACACCACAATAAATTTTCAAACATAAAGCTTTTTCAATAATAAAAAAAAATGTGACCTTTTTTTGAGCAATGTTGTCATATAAAAGACTGAATTTACTGCTTAAAAGCTTCCTTGAGAAAAAAAAACAGTAAAGAATCCTAGCAAAGCTAATTTTTAAAACATGCCAAATTGGGATTCTCTGGGGAATAAAATTAACTAAACTCATGCTAAATATGTTAAAAAACTGATAAGTTCTAAATTAAAAAAATTGTTATCGTTAATAAAGCGGAACGAAATATAGCGTTAGAATACCAGCACAAAAAACCATTAAAGCATTTAAAATTCAGCTCTTTCATTTTGTAATTTCTTCTTACAAAATTGACGACAATCATGATCAAGTTGCTCATTTTCTTCTGCGATGTTACATAAAGAAACCTGTAGTGTTTAAAATTATTTAAAAGAAATAAATTATTAAGAAAGAGAATGGCGGATTTAAGGTTTTTACGAAAATCTTACTCATCTGCGTCAGGAACGGCAAAAGTGACATTCAATGGTTTTACGTTGTGTCCCTTTAAAATTGTGTTCCAAAAGTAAAGGTTGTAGAGGATATTTTTCCATTGTCTACTCAGTACAATTACTCCCTAGAAAAAGAAAGCCGACAAAAATAAACTACTGTTCTACAGCCAAAGTATTTAAAAAAGCAATTACTGGTATACTTTTTTTTGCTTTGTTTTACCTGTCTTAAAGTAGATAAATGTGGGAGATCGGTTTCTTTAAATTTTCCTCAACGTTCAACGTGGTTTGCAAAATATACCTTCGTAAAACGCAGCATAATTGACAAGGGTCCTCTTGTAATGTTTTACTCAATGGTGTAAAACGATTGTGTTTGCTCTATAAGAAAGTTTAAATTGAAATTGAGGTTTTTGTATTTTTTTTTTGATGGGCATGTGGATTTTTTGTACGTCGAGAGGCTTCCGCATTAAAGATGTGACGATTGCTGTGCTCCTCGGTTTACAGCGGAGCATTGGACGACACGGATGGCGAATCTGTTGTTCGGATTCATCCATGCGTTGATCGCTGGGGACGCTGTGCTCAACAAATTCCAGTCCAATCTAAAAATAAGTATGTAGACATCAGAAGGGGATACAAAAAAGTAGAAAAAGTACAAAAGTAGAGGATCCTCAGCAAAAAGAAAAAACAAGCTAAAGAGGATGTGGTGCCCAAAAAATGTGAGTTTTTTTTTTGCAAAAGAGGGCAAGAAAAACCGGCAAAAAGTAGGTTTCTCTGCCAAAAGATAGATATTCAAAAAAGGGCTTTTTTAAAAAATTCTAAAAATCGAACTAGTAGTAAATGATAGTAAGAAATAAGTACTATTTACTATAATTGCTTTACAATATACCTGGTGTAATCAATTTTCGAGTAATCGGTATTCGAGGAGGAGCGGCGAAATTAAACCAAACTTGCTTCACATCGATAACACATGAGGAAGCATTCCCATCTTTTCCGTGCAGCGAAATTGTATTGTTAGCCCTAAAAAATTAAAAATTAACCAAAATTTTGTTTAAAATAACGATTTTACGTTGGTTCAGAGTGGCATTCTTGGCTCGAAGTTTCTGGTTGAGCAGCCTTAGGTCCAGTCGGCGTCGAATTTTCAGGATGCTGCTGATCAACAATGACGGATTCTAGCTCATCTTTCGACCGAACAGAATCTGTATAGTTGGTCTCATTTTCACCCTGAAGGAACCGAACCTTTACTATCTTCCGTCTCTTCAATATCAAATTTAGATCTATTCACAACCTGAAAAAAAATTTAAGTTTACACAAAAAAAATAAAATGACATACTTTAAACGAAACTCCTTCCAGGCCACTTTCAAACATGATGAAACCTAACTTTTCATCCGATAACCCAACCAAAGTTAATTCCTCAGAACCAGAATATCTCTAAAATCAAAGATAAAAGACACTTTTTACAATTTAAAATTTACCGCTGTTCCATCTTCATGGGATTTCGTTGCGAGTTTCGTCGAAAAAATTACTTTGGAGCAATGACTCGGAATCGCTGTGATTTCAGCATCTTTTAAAAGCGAACATTCGTTGTGAAGACGTCTCAATTGAGCATGGATTTTATCTTTAAAAATTTTTTAGTTTAAGAAAAATCATATTTTGTGATATTACTTATATTTAATGTGATAACTGTTTCTTCTTGTTGTTTTTGAGAAGTTTCAATGTAAACTGACTCTCCGGTCAAATCATGTTTGGCTGTGCTGGTCCTCAATCCGAGAAATAAAGCTTTTCCTGTTTTGAAACCACTTTTTTTAACGCCACTCGGCAAAACTGCAGGCCTTTCAAATGTTTCAACGATTTCTCTAGTCTGTATGAAAGTAATGAAAAAAATGAAAAGTTTTAAATTAAAAACAGACTTGTTTTCCGCAGTGAAAGCTGGCTGTGAGGTTGTTAAATGATACGGCAAGTAATGAGACACAAGTGAGGTCTCGGATGTTGTCCAATGCTGAAAAAGAGATGACTTCTTCGACTACGGAAGCTTGTAAAAGAGCGATGTTGACTTTAGGAAGAATAACAGTTGCTTGAATCTGCGTGGCGATGCACTGCTCGATAACACAATGAGGTAAACCCTTGACTTTTCCTTCACGCTCAGCTGTACTCCTTTTACTCCCTCCACCTTGCAAATGGCTCAAATATTGGTCCCTTTTTAACACATTTCTAGCCTCAACACGCCCCATACAACTCAAATCTAATTTATTAATCACAGATAACGGATGTAAATTTGACAAAGTTGGTGTCAAGGCATCAATAAATCTATAAAAAAAATTAATAAATTGAATGTTTTAAAAAAAATTACCTTTGTAGTGATTCTAAGACGAGAGGGCTGACCATGACGTCGACATCGCCTTTCATTTTGACAACGACTGTTGTTCTCGTTCCCATGTCGTTTCTTGAAGAAAGAAGCTCTTCTTGTGTCAGAGTTTCAGTTTCTGAATCATTCTTTGAATTTTCGGGAGGTAAAATGTCCCATGTGTATGGGTGGGTAGGAGTTTTTCCGAGGCTGGGAGGCGGCGAAAAACCATCTCGGTTTCTATTTATCATTTTCAATGATGTAAAACCTTCGGTGAGTTGTTCGAATCGAGGAGTGAAACGGCTCCCTGAAAAAAGAATTATTTTAAAATTCATTTTTTGGGTGTTTACTTGCTTTTTTGATCAAGAAACTCTCTTTTTACCCAAGTTTTAACTGATTGTCACCAGATTTATATCTTATTTACCCTATTTTTGAACGTTTTTCTTAGTCTTTGGTGTTTACTACCTTTTTGGGTTAAAAAAACCCACATTTACCCATATTTTGACCGTTTTCCTAACTCTTTCGGCTGAGACCATGCTTGTCGCCAGATTCTTGCGCTTTTTTTAAGGTCCACAGGACAACATACCCCAGAGTTGGGCATTATTTCTATTCGAAAGTACGATTACGATTCTATTTTTACAACTGTTATTTGCGAATAAAAATACGAATTTATTTGTATTCGCACTTTTGAATAAAAATACATTTGTATTTACAAAATCACAGCAGAGAAATAAGAATATATTTGTATTCGTTAGTTCGAATACGTATATATTCGTATTCGCAGGCAAAAAATACAATATATTCTTATTCGCAGGCCAAAATACAAATAAATTCGTATTCGCAGGAAAAAATACAAATAAATTCGTATTTACACGAAAAAAATACGAATATATTCGTATTTACACGGAAAAAAAATACGAATATATTCAAAAATTTAAAATAAAGAAAGAAAAAAAAGTTAAAAATTCAAAAAATAATTTTTCTTTGCCACAGGTGTTATTAAAAACAAAAACTCAAAAGAAATTTAATCATTAATCAAAATTTGAGCAAAAAAGTTATGAGGTGGTACGGGGAGGTACGAGATGGTATAAGAGGAAGTAACCTAGGCCAGCCACACTCCAGACCAGATCTTTTTTCATGAAATACGATTGTAATCGTATTTTTTTTTTCAGTAAATACTGATGTATTTATATTTTTATCCGTGAATACAAATATTCGTATTTTTTCCTGCGAATACGAATTTATTTGTATTTTTGGCCTGCGAATAAGAATATATTTGTATTTTTGGCCTGCGAATAAGAATATATTTGTATTTTTTGCCTGCGAATACGAATATATACGTATTCGAACTATCGAATATAAATATATTCTTATTTCTCTGCTGTGATTTTGTAAATACAAATGATTTTTATTCAAAAGTGCGAATACAAATAAATTTGTATTTGTATTCGCAAATAGCAGTCGTAAAAATATAATAGTATTTGTATTTACGAATAAAAATAATGCCCAACTCTGACATACCCTCTCTTACCCTATTTTTGAACGTTTTTCTTAGTCTTTTGGATTTAAGAAATTTTAAGTCTAGATTTTCAGGTGTTTACAAGCTTTTTGGGTCAAAAAACCCCCAATTATACCCAAATTTTGACCGTTTTCCTCAGTCTATTGGCTAAGAACCTGCCTGTCACCAAATTCTTGGATATTTTTCTGGGTCTATGGCTAATAATGTCAAATGTCAAATGTAGAAACCGGTCAAAATATGGGTAAATGTGGGGTTTTTTTGACCCGAAAAGCTTGTAAACAACAAGGACTAAGAAAAACGTTCAAAAATAGGGTAAATAAGATATAAATCTGGTGACAATCAGTTAAAACTTGGGTAAATTTATTTAGTGGAAAAAGACTTACCAACATAAACTAATCGTCCGTCTTCAGTTTTTTGAAATAAGGGAATCGTAAATGCATCAGAACCTGTCGGAAACGCACACTGCGCCCAATTTAAACATGTAACCTTAAAAAATAATAATTAGATCACAATAATTTATTTTCATTTTTTAACTTTACCTGAGATAAATGATTGACATAACTCGACATCAATAATGGCGAGTCGACAATCGGTTTATTCACTTGCATATGTAGGTTAACCATCGTCAAATCTTCTTGAGAAGAAACAGCCGAAATGAAAGATGTACTTGAAATCGAGTGAGTGTCCGAGGAATCCAAAAGGACAACTCCCTCCTATAAAAAAATTGTTTAAATTCAAACAAAAGATTTATTAAGTCTTACTTGATGGTCTGAATTTAACGAACGAGGGCTGATCCCTCCGTGCCGAAAAATAGGGGTTACTAAACTATGTTTGTGATTCTCATCTATCCCATTTTTCATAAAATCCTTTTTTTCAAAAAATGCAATATTAATAGTGAATAAGCTTACAAGGAACAGTGGCATAACAAAAAATACTTAAATCTAATTATGACTACTATTTAAAAAATTAATAGATATGCTACTGTAGAAATAGTGCAGGATATTTATGTAAATTACGTCAGTTCTGTGCTGCGGAGTATGGATTTCATGGTCGCTTCGATGAGAGCATAATCTGGAAACTTGAGCGCCAATCGATGGAGGCATATTTCCTACAATGCTAATATCACTTCCATACGGTTTTCTAAAAAAAAATTAAATTGTGCTCTTTTTTGTTTATTTTAAAACCTGATAAAGTCACAGAATGTCTAAGAGAAGAGGATCTACTTGCTCCAGGGATTAAACCCTGGCTGATGTCTTCTTCTGCTGAAAAAAATGCTTCCGACTGATTTCGCTGCACATTGAAATCGTCCGCTGTACTAGCTGTTCTTGAAGCGAATGTTCAGATTCAGAAGGGTCCATTTTACACTAAAAATAAATTTAATACATTTTTTTTTTCATTTCCTCATACTTGTGCTAAAGCGCTGTTGACTAAAGCGTTATATTGTTGAGCAGTAGAGTTGAAATAATCGACAGCAAGTTTTGAATCTGATATGCTTGATTTAGGCTGAATTTCTGTCTCCGGGACACTCAAAATGCTCCTAGTTTTATCATTTGCATGAAGCCTTGAATCCGAATCTAATTTTGGAGGTAAAAGACTTGTCGGCTGGAATCCACAAGCCTAGCATACGGAACATCCCTTCCATGTCCATTTGTCGAACTCCTAAAAATGAAAAATCCATAAAAATTTTGAAAGTTAACTAAGTTTTTGCATCTATCATGCATAAAAAGCAATTTTTATATTTTACTCCCTACTTTTTAAATAAAAGCCTAACTACAACCATTTTTTACGGTGCATATCATTTTTTTGAATTAATTTTCATACCTAACAATTTGGGAATACTTCTGTTTAGAGCTACAAATTAATATTATTATTTTAAATAAAATAATAATAATGACACTCGAAATTTTTTTGAATAAATAAAAAAGGGTTTTTTGATGGAAGGGACTGAAAAGTTTAAAAGAAAAATAAGGGAAATACCTGTTGGGGGTTGTAGATGTATAAGAAAATCTACGAGGCTGACTAGATCTAATACTTGCTACTGGACTAGGTGTGTCTAATTTTCGTCTATCTCTGTGATGATCAGTGACCGACCTTGAGCGTTCGACTTTGATTTCGTTTTGCGGACTTTCAGACATTTCTAGGCCGCAATTTACCTAAAAAAATAAATAAAAAAGGTCAAAAAGGGACAAAATTTGGTTCAAAAGGGCTACCACCATAACCTTGGCGCCCAAAATTTACCTTAAAATTAGGTTTAGGTATCGTATCGTAGGTCCAAACAGAATCATAAATTGACATCATTTGAATTATAAGGTGGAGTGTGAAATACAAGTTGGGATTCATGAAGTATACTTTGGCCAAAACCAGGGTCTTTTCCTGGGTCATTTATTCTAAAAGAATGAACATTTCAAAATAAAAAAATATCATTTTATTAGTTTATACCTGAAGGCAGCGACGTTTATTCCATCAGAAGTGTCTTGACGGCTTGGTCTAAAAAATCGAGCGCCGTTGGCGTTACTTCCGAAAAAGCTACATCCGCCGATACATCCGCATTTTCCGACTTTTTCCCCAGGCCAAAGAAGCCAAAGCCTTCTGGATCGCTCATCGTGTGTTTTTAAAAATCGATGTTGGACAAGATGTAAGTTATGATCGGTATTCGATAATGAAACTGCTGCTTCGAGCATAAGTGGGCCCAGAGAAATAGAGCCAACCTCAAGCCAAACTTCTGGTTCATTCGATTTATGCTGTGATCTTCCACTTCCGGTTGTGTTTGTTGCAGAAAGCTGATTAGTGATGATCATCTGTCGGACTTTCACAGAAGGAATGACTCCCGTCAGACCAGATTTTACTTGATTCCCATGTAAATTACATGTTGAAAAACGTATCGGGGCAGCCTAAAATTAAATTATTTCACCTTAAAATTATATTTTCTTCATTACCCAAAGATGTATGGCAGTTCCAGATTCGACTATGTACAAATCTAAAGCGTCAACGGCAACACGGACTAAACGGTACTTTATTTGATCGGGCGGAGGGCATCGATATGTCCCAGAAGGTTCACTTTCTGAGCACTGCACAGGAATTAAGCCATGATGGCATGGAGGAGGGGCTCTCGGAGGAACCAATCGGTTTTCATCATCCATTGTCAATATAAAAAGCGCTTCCAATGAGGATATAAGATTGTAAATCTAAAAATTTATTACAATATTAAAATATTATAATTTAAGTTACTTGTGGTGTGGTCATTTTTCCGCTTAGTTTTCCAAGTTGTAATTCAAGAAGCCAAGCATATTCTAAGTTTCTTGGTCTAAACTTCGCCCTTCGTCGCTAAACATGGCTTGGCCACGAAGCTAAAATAATTTAGAAATTAAAAAATCTTTCAAAAACAGCATTTTGAGAATACCTGAAAGCCGGATAGCATAAGATGGCCTTGATTAAGATGTTTTTCTTTTGAAGTTCTGCTTGAGAGTTTATCGCTGCTTAAAAGAATAGCTGGAGAAAGTAATAATTGAAGTTGCGTTTCTTTATAGCCTTTTTTCATCTCAAAGCCGAATCGTTCCAGCAAAATGATGGGACATGGAGGATCTTTTTCTGAGCAATTCTTAAAAAAAATTATTTTTGTTTTGTTTTTATATTTAATTTACTTTGACTAAATGAGCTTGAATGTCGTGCATGGTGATGGAGACGTTGACTTCTAACGGTCGTAAACTCGTGGGTCGAAATCGTCTTTGTTGGAATCGTCGATTGTTGAAGTCGGAGTTTCAGGTACGACTGGCGGCTTCGGGTTAAATGAAATTCAGGGGCTTCATTCATATCAGTGAAAACTTGATCGTCGCCAAAAATATTTTCTTTGAGATTAACAAATCCTTTTATCCACGACCATAAATTAATAACATCGACGGCCCTATTTCAAGCTCCAAAGTGACTTTATCCGGCGGTAAAGTCGTCGGGTCAAACCGTGGCCCATCTTGGCGCCAATTATGAATAATAGGTCTCTGTCTACTATGAGGTATACGCATCGGCGAAAGTAAAATTTCTTCTTTTTCCGGCGTCGTTATATCTGCTTGCGGCGGTGGACCATAAAGCGGCATCATATGATAAATATAATTTATCGACAACGCCACATCGGAACTGACCAACAATCCAGCCAACCATCCCTTAAAAAAAAAATTAAAAACCAAAATAAATAAATAACATACTTTCTTTTGCATATATTTCGCCATTTTTTATTAGAATCTGTCGTCCTCGGTGGCATAATATTGCCATCTCTGCCAAGAAGTTTGGCCGTCTGGTCTAAAGAAAGTAACGTACATCTTGAAGTATAAACTTCTGGTAAATAAAGAGCCAAATCCATGCTTTCGCCCTAAAAAAATTTTTATTTTGGTTTCAAAAAAATAATAAATAAGTACCTGGATCCAAAATTTTAATGGAAGATTAGGAGGTAGGAAGTCTGTAAACGGTAAGTCGAAAGAAAAGTCGAAAAGATCACCACAAAACGCAATAAACACTAAAAAAAAATTATTTTAAACCATTTTTTGTTAATTTTGTTTTATTACTGTTTTCGTGGCTTTGAGATGAGCAGTCGATCCAATTATATTCGTTGGCTGGCATTATAAACTCAAATTCTTTCATCAAAAGCGTAAATTTCCATGTATAAGGTATAAAATGAAGTAAATCAGGCCTGGCTTTTGACGCCCAATCGTTAATCATCGCTTGAAAAAATTCTTTGTGTGCATAAATAAACCAAACGGAAGCTTTGCATCCGGTTAAATTTAACGACCAGTCTTGATGTTCATTCCATTTAATCGGAAAGTGGGCTTTGACGGTAAATTCTAATGTTTCACTTTCAACCAAACTTCGATACTGAAGAAAAAATTAGAAAAAAACAAAATGATTTATTTTAATACCTGTAAACTAGTGGTAGCTTCTAAATGGAGGAGTTGACCTGTAACTTTTGTTGTGTAGCCATCATTTCCGACGACCCAGGGCATTGTGACTTCAAGATATGAGCCTGGCTCAATATTTATATGGACAGCATTCGTTTCTTTATTTTTAGAAAATAAAATATCAATTGTGGCATCGTACAAAGTACTGAGTCTAATATCAAAAGATTGCATTTGACGTTTTTCACCAGGTACGGGGGCTTTAGTTACCTAAAAATTAAATTATAAAACTAAAAGTCAACGAGAAAACAAATACTTTTAAAGGTTGATAGTCTTGAGGGAAGAAAAATTTAAAAAGGTGCTCTCGTTGTTTATCCGCCCATGGGCCATAGCTGAAATCTGTGCCTTTTCCACACTAAAAATAGGTTTAAAAAAAATTTTTTTTTTAATTTTGATTACTTTGACGTCCATGCCCCACATTGGAGGCTGAGATTCGACGATATCGCCATTTGCAAGTTCTAACATGAGTGGTTCAGGAGGTACAAGGCCAGGTTCGTCCATGTAAAAATAGAGGTCGACATTATTTGATGATAAAACGACAAATCCTTCGCCCATATATCGAGGTGGATCGTCGACTAATCCAGTAAATTTTGGACTTGGGCCAACATAACCTTAAATAAATCAAAATATAAATAATAAAAACAAGATAATTGTTTACTTTAAAATTTTCAGCCTTGCATTTAGCAAAATGCATAAAATAGTCAAGCCTGGAAGCAGCGGGTTTGGTCGAGTAGACAACATGGGCTTCTTCCACTTGAATAGAAAGCGTCGTTTGAACTAATCTATTTCCAAAAACAACCCGACCCTAAAAAAAAAATTATAATCAATTAATAATTTTAAAATTGAAATTACGGAAGACAAATCAAATTTGATGACTGGGATTAGGTCTCGCCAACTTTTGCCAAGAAAACGAGCAGATTGGAGATTTTGGGCGTTTTCTTCATCTTGATTTTTCCCAGCTGAAATATGGATTAATTTTTGTTTTTTTAGTTTACAAAAATAATTACGATCGGTTTTCATTTCTTGAGGTATCATTTGAGGGTCCAAACCAAAAGCGGTTTCCAGATCGCTATAAACCGAAGATCGGTTGTAAACGTGGAGTTCGAAGCCGTTTAACATAACGGAGAGTCTTGTGTCTGAATGCGACAAATCTGAAATTTTAAAAGTTAAAAATGGTAAAAAACTAAGATAATATAGATAAATGGAGGATAAAATGCAGTTTAGCCTATGGGAGAAGCTACACATTTTTAAAGTTGTCCAAAAATTCATGTTAGTCAAATCAACTTGAAATTTTGCATTGATTACGAATTTGAAATAAAATTTTGAAGGATTTTCCGTAGTTTTTCTCGAATTTTTTCACAAAGAAACCCCATTTTGGATTGGGCACATGCATTGGACATGGATTGGGCATGGAATGCACATAGATTGGACATGGATTGGAGATGGATTGGTCACAGGTTGGCCAAGTATTGGACTTAGGGCGTGGATTGGGCATGGATTGGTCATTGGTGGGGCGAGGATTGGACTTATTTAGGGCGTGGATGGACATGGATTGGACATGGATCGAGCATGTATTGGACATGGATTGGTCACTGGTTGGCCAAGGATTGGACTTAGATAGGGCGTGGATTTGACATGGATTGGAGATGGATTGGTCACTGGTTGGCCAAGAATTGGACTTAGATAGGGCGTGGATTGGGCATGGATTGGTCATTGGTAGGGCGAGGATTGGACTTAGTTAGGGCGTGGATGGACATGGATTGGACATGGATGGCACATAGATTGGACATGGATCGGGCATGTATTGGACATGGATTGGAGATGGATTGGTCACAGGTTGGCAAGAATTGGACTTAGATAGGGCGTGGATTGGGCATGGATTGGTCATTGGTGGGGCGAGGATTGGACTTAGTTAGGGCGTGGATGGACATGGATTGGACATGGATCGGGCATGTATTGGACATGGATTGGTCACTGGTTGGCCAAGGATTGGACTTAGATAGGGCGTGGATTTGACATGGATTGGAGATGGATTGGTCACTGGTTGGCCAAGAATTGGACTTAGATAGGGCGTGGATTGGCATGGATTGGTCATTGGTAGGGCGAGGATTGGACTTAGTTAGGGCGTGGATGGACATGGATTGGACATGGATGGCACATAGATTGGACATGGATCGGGCATGTATTGGACATGGATTGTTCACTGGTTAGCCAAGGATTGGACTTAGATAGGGCGTGGATTCGACATGGATTGGGCGTGAATTGGAGATGGATTGGAGATGGATTGGACTTGGATTGGTCACTGGTTGGCCAAGAATTGGACTTAGATAGGGCGTGGATCGGTCATTGGTGGGGCGAGGATTGGACTTAGTTAGGGCGTGGATGGACAAGGATTGGACATGGATGGCACATGGATTGGACATGGATGGCACATGGATTGGACATGGATCGGTCACTGGTTAGCCAAGGATTGGACTTAGATAGGGCATGGATTCGACATGGATTGGGCGTGAATTGGAGATGGATTGGAGATGGATTGGACTTGGATTGGTCACTGGTTGGCCAAGAATTGGACTTAGATAGGGCGTGGATCGGTCATTGGTGGGGCGAGGATTGGACTTAGTTAGGGCGTGGATGGACAAGGATTGGACATGGATGGCACATGGATTGGACATGGATGGCACATGGATTGGACATGGATGACACATGGATTGGACATGGATCGGGCATGTGTTGGACATGGATTGGTCACTGGTTGGCCAAAGATTGGACTTAGATAGGGCGTGGATTCGACATGGATTGGGCGTGTATTGGACATGGATTGGTCACTAGTTGGCCAAGAATTGGACTTAGATAGGGCGTGAATTGGGCATGGATTGGACATGGATTTTAGCTGGTTTTTCTTGATAAAAAAAACTCCTGTTTTTACCCGAATACAAAGGGTTGTTACGTTAATATTAAGTTTTTAAATCTCCAAAATTTTAGTATTTTAGAAGAGTCTGGCTGTTTTCACCAGAAACCTAACTTTTTTATGGGATTTTTGGTAGTTTTTCTCAAGTTTTTTGACAAAGAAACCCCATTTTTTCCTGATTTTGGGTAACAAACTCCTGTAAAAATTAGCCACACATCTATGTTCCAAATGCAGTAAAACTGAATAAGGACAATGGGGTCAGTAAAATGCGTTCGCTGGCTAAAATTTTTGGAACAAATAAAAGCCTGAGGATGCCAGTTCAAAAGGATGCAGAAGCACGAGGATTAACGCCTTAAGATCCAGGGATACCAACCTTCAGAGACATCTTTAGGAACGTAAGATCTCCACCATCGAAAAATCATCCATCCGTCTTGAACACGCACACTATAATCATGAGTAATATACACGATATCTCGAAACATAATTTTCCCCGAGAGACAACACATAGTAAAAGATCCTTAAAAAATTAAAAATTAATTATCTTTAAAAACTTATAAAACTATCAACTTACCGACTTTGAAATAACCCTCGGTCACATATAATTTGTTCAAAACTTTCGTCAAAATATACCCGATAACTCTAGAATTGTAATAGGTGATGTAGACGACCCAGACAACCATCGTGAAAAGGGAGCAGAGCAAAAGTGCGAAATTGCTGTCCATTTTTATTTTGTCCAGTTTCAATGTTGACGAGTAATTCCATGGAGAAGCCTCCGGAATGGTCGTTTCCACCATAGCATCCATTTTTTTCTTTTCTTTATTTCTTCTCGAACTCAAGTAATCATTCTAAAAATTATTACTCATATCAGGCACTCGAGATAACGAAAATGCTAAACCTATGAATCTTTAAACAATCAATAGGTTCATTAAACTCAATTTGTTAAAGTTAATTATTTTTTTTAAAAAGCCACAATAAGTATAACTTTATTATTCAAAGATAGAAAAATGAATAGAATACCTTTATTAAGTGGAAAAAGGTCGGGTAATATTTGAATAATAAAAATAAAAGAATGAGATAAACTTATCATATCTTCCATCCTTCAACGTAGTATCAAACCTGTTCGAAATGGAAGGGAAAAACCGATTGTTTATACCGCAATCGGTTATTTTGATCGATTTTAGTAGGTTATTCTGGCTTTTTTTTCTCGGTTTTTAGCCTGAAACCTTATTTTACTAGTTTTATGGCGTTTTTTCCCGGTATTTTGGCTCAACACCAAATTTTCAAACATTTCTGACGAGTTTCCATGAGTTTTATTGGTCTATTAACTTTTTTAAATGAGATTTTTTGGCTTTTTATCGTTTTTTGCCCTTTAGATTTTTCAGCGTTTCTTGGTATTTTGAAAAAAAAAATTGTTTTGGGGCTTATTTTTGGTGTTGTTTTTTTTTCCGATTTTCATAATTTTTGGGAAACTTATTTCATCTTTTGCACTCCTCTTTTTGCCTTTCTTCATTTAGAACTTCGCTACCTCTCCTAGGGAAATTTTTGGGGTACTCCACCACCTCACCACCGTCTTAAAAGCTCTAGTTTTCGCACTATTCGACGGTATTGGTGGATTCAGGATGTACAGTATACTCGGGCTGACTAGTCGGTTATACCGGAAATTGAGCAAGACCGACTAATCGAAAACCAGTTATTCGCCTAACAACCACCTCCATTGTCGCTATCATCTGCTTCGATTTCCCTCTAAAATTCGATTCGGTCTTCGTCATGCAGGGCGTAATCAATTTCACGGTAAATTTCTTCTTTCTCTTTCCTTTCTTCAAATATCAAAAATAAAAAAAATACCACAAAAATGTCTAATTTTATATTCTAGAAAATAATTTTTTGGCGCTTTGTTCTTTGTTTTAACCACGCAGCCTGTCGGACTTAATTTAAAATGTTTAGTTCGCGGGAAAATTTTTGATTAGACTTGTTTTTTGTTGACAGTTTGAAGAGGAATGCTCGTCATAAATGAACCTGGTAAGATTGTTGTAAAAAGACAAATTTATAGCCCCCAACCTGTTTTAAAATTGTTGATTGGGCGGGGAGAATACCGTTCGACATAAAGCATTTCACCCTAAAGCAGTTGGACATAAAAAAATCTGTAGTTCACCATTGAACATAAAGCTCTCAAAAGTTCAAATCTTTTAGGCATAATGCATTTCAACATAAAACGTTTCGCCATAAACGACTTTTTCAATTAATGCAAGTCGGCATAAAAAAAGTTCGAGTCACCATAACGCTTCTCACCATAAAACCCTCTCTTTAAACTTGTTGTTTCGGCATAAAACTGTTTCTGTCGTTTGGGCATAATACATCTCACCAAAAACTAGGGACAGCTAAAGAGCAAGCCTATTTTCGCCGTTTAAAACGCGATTATGGCGAAACGACGAAAACCTTAAAACTTGTCAGTTCACCATAATGCAATCAAACATGAAGCATCTCACCATAAACTAGGAAAAAAAAGCAGGGAGACAAAGGGATCAGCTCGTTTTATGATACAATGGGTTAACTTTTTTCCCTCTCGCGAGGATGTGCGAATTGCATTATGGTGAACTGTCAAGTTTTAAGGTTTTTGTCATTTCGCCATAATCGCGCTTTAAATGGCGAAAGGCTTGTTCTTTGGCTGTCCTTAGTTTATGGTGAGATGCATAATGCCCAAACGACAGAAACAGTGTTATGGCGAAACGGGAAGTTCTTTAAAATGAGAGTTTCCTTTCCTTTATGTTCAACTGCGTTATGTTGAAACGACAAATTTTATGTCGAAACGAAAAGGGTTAAATCTCTTTTTTATGGTGAGATGTATTATATTCAATGGCACTATGGTGATCGTTTTCGGAAATTTTCTTCATGTTGAGTAGCAGAGTTTTTATGGTGAATGGTAACTCTCGAGCTGTTTTATGGTCAAACGCATTATGGAGAATCCCATTGTGTCGACACGTATACACCGAAGAAACCGCAGTCATTCTATGATTCCCTGGCACCACCCAAAAAATTTGTCGCTGCTGGCACTCAAGTACCTATAGCATCCCACAAAACATTCATGGCTTCATATTCACACCCGATTTTACCCAAAAACGAAGATACCTTCAGAAACTTTCTTCATTCAGACTGAGGGCCTGTTTGATGGAATATCCGGCTCGAAAGAATTATGGCTGTGGTCTTTCTATTATTGAAATGCATAAACGCGGTTCCTATGTTACCAAAAGACATTCTTGCTTTATTGTCTTAACCCTGGGTGCTTAAGATTTCACCCTCGAAACGAGGAAACCAGATTTGCTTTAGAACTTCCTGTTGTCAAGACTCCAGAGGCAGCGGGTGTTTTCAAATAGTGGCTCCGAGTTGTAGAGGTGGAAACAGGGAGGTCGATAAATCCCATTTGCTTATGAAAACACCGGAGAGATCTCGCCCTCGTCAAGGGCCCCAAAAGGTTTCCCCCTATCCGTCGATTCGTCAACCCGTTACCCATTTTGCAGGCCGCCTCGCTTTACGTTCAGACCAAAGCTGGCGCCCGGAGAGTGAACACACCAAGGCGCGCCAAAAATATGTTTGCCATGTCAGGAATATGCACCACATAGCAGGAGCCCTGGCTGTCGTCATACTGGCAGGAAAAGTAAGTCATCACCTATTTTTTTATCAATAATATTACACCAAGCACAATTTAAACTTCATGCCCTATATTGTAATTTTTACGATTTTCCTTGTTGACGGGGGAAAAAAGCCGCTGAATCCATTGATACATTCTTTCTTGAACGCAAAACCCTCATTTTGATATTGTTAAACGATAAAAGGAAAACTTTATCTCTATTTTGAAATAAAATTATGCGGAATTCGAGCATAAAATCCAATTGCTGCTTCGTGTTCAAAGGTCACAAATGTCACTCACATTATATTAGGGACGGTAGTGGGTGTTTTGCATTCAACGTATTGAAGCCGACCCAGATGTAAAACGAGAAAATTGCCCTTTTTGACCAATCTTTTACTGCATTCCGATTGATTTCAAAAGGTATCAAATTAATGACTTTTCCGGAACTGTCGTATTAATTTTTGCGTTATCCCGTCGAGAATAATTGTGAGGATTAGCTAACTGGATTAAGTTTCAGGGAAGGAGCTTAGAGTCTTAGTTCCATTTAATTTCCATTTTTTAGGATAAATCCCATTTTAATTGAGATCGGGGGCTTCGGATGTCCTTTTGTTCCTCTTAATCTGACGAAGACAAACTGAATTATCATCCGGTGACGATAAACTATTATTTAAGATTAATGGAATATAAATAGATTTTTAAGCTGGCTGGACATTTAAATTTTTAATTGAGGGTCAAATATCGTATATTTAGGAGATTAGATAATAGGCCCAAATATATCATGAATGGTAAGAAGTCACGCCGACGGAAAAGCAGTTTTTATTAGTTGTTATCAAATATCTCGAAAACTATTGGGCTTAGCGCAAAACACATTTAGTATAAAAATAATCAAAATTACATTTTCTACAAAAAGTATTAAGTACAAAACCTTGTTAAAGTTAATAATTTTGGAGTTATGGACCGCCAAATACATTTTAGCTGAGACTTCAAATAATATGGAAAAGCAGTTTTTATTAGTTTTTATCGAATATCTCGAAAACTATGTGACTTAGCGCAAAACACATTTAGTACAAAAAAATTAAAATTACATTTTCTACAAAAGTATTCAGTACAAAACCTTGCTAAAGTTAATAATTTTGGAGTTATGGACCGCCAAATACATTTTAGCTGTAACTTCAAATAATATGGTCTTTCAAATACATAATATGGAAAAACAGTTTTTATTAGTTTTTATCAAATATCTCGAAAACTATTAGACTTAGCGCAAAACACATTTTGTACAAAAATAATTAAAATTACATTTTCTACAAAAAGTATTAAGTACAAAACCTTGCTAAAGTTAATAAATTTGGAGTTACGGACCGCCAAATACATTTTAGCTGTAACTTCAAATAATATGGTCTTTCAAATAATATGGAAAAGCAGTTTTTATTAGTTTTTATCAAATATATCTCGAAAACTATTGGGCTTAGCGCAAAACACATTTTGTACAAAAATAATCAAAATTACATTTTCTACTAAAAGTATTAAGTACAAAACCTTGCTTAAGTTAATAATTTTGGAGTTATAGACCGCCAAATACATTTTAGCTGTACTTCAAATAATATGGAAAAGCAGTTTTTATTAGTTTTATCAAATATCTCGAAAACTAATGGGCTTAGCGCAAAACACATTTAGTATAAAAATAATCAAAATTACATTTTCTACAAAAAGTATTAAGTACAAAACCTTGCTAAAGTTAATAATTTTGGAGTTATGGACCGCCAAATACATTTTAGCTGTAACTTCTAATAATATGGTCTTTCAAATAATATGGAAAAGCAGTTTTATTAGTTTTTATCAAATATCTCGAAAACTCTTGGGCTTAGCGCAAAACACATTTTGTACAAAAATAATCAAAATTACATTTTCTACAAAAAGTAGCAAGTACAAAACTTTGCTAAAGTTAATAATTTTGGAGTTATGGACCGCCAAATACATTTTAGCTGTAACTTCAAATAATATGGCCTTTCAAATAATAATATGGAAAAGCAGTTTTTATTAATATTTATCAAATATCTCGAAAACTATTGGGCTTAGCGCAAAACACATTTCGTACAAAAATAATCAAAATTACCTTTTCTACAAAAAGTATTATGTACAAAACCTTGCTAAAGTTAATAATTTTGGAGTTATGGACCGCCAAATACATTTTAGCTGTAACTTCTAATAATATGGTCTTTCAAATAATATGGAAAAGCAGTTTTTATTAGTTTTTATCAAATATCTCGAAAACTCTTGGGCTTAGCGCAAAACACATTTTGTACAAAAATAATCAAAATTACATTTTCTACAAAAAGTAGCAAGTACAAAACTTTGCTAAAGTTAATAATTTTGGAGTTATGGACCGCCAAATACATTTTAGCTGTAACTTCAAATAATATGGCCTTTCAAATAATAATATGGAAAAGCAGTTTTTATTAATATTTATCAAATATCTCGAAAACTATTGGGCTTAGCGCAAAACACATTTCGTACAAAAATAATCAAAATTACCTTTTCTACAAAAAGTATTATGTACAAAACCTTGCTCTAAGTTAATAATTTTGGAGTTATGGACCGCCAAATACATTTTAGCAGTAACTTCAAATAATATGGTAATTTTTATACTTTAATTTTTGAATAAAATATTTTAGATCCGGACGAATTGGAAACGTTTTTGATTGTAATCAGTTATCTTATCACCTTTAAAAACGATCCTAGTACGGACTCAGTTCGAACTTCGAACTTGCTAAGCTCTTTGGATTTTAGACCATATCTCCCGAACTATTTATTCTATGAAAAAAAGTTTAAGTTATTTTCTATAGAAAATTGCATAAATATTAATTTTGTACTTAATCTTTATCTTGCCAAGACCCGCGGTTTTCGATTTAATGTGGGTATCTAAAAAGTCTTAAAACAAAAACGGTTTTTTTGATGGTTCTTACCTCCGAAACCCTTCACTATAGCAAGTTTATGTACTAAATACTTTCTGTTTAAAATTCAATGTAAAATGTTTTTGTACTTAATATTTTTGCGCTACACCTCGTAGTTTTCGAGATATTTGATAGAAATTGATAAAAAACACTTTTGACACCCTTCTCCAAAAAATCCAGCCTAATGACTTACAAAAGCCCAGAGAGTTCACGAAAGTTTTTCAAATGAAAATTATTCCATCTCAATTTTGTGGAAGTTTCCTTAAGATGACGTCATGAGCTGTATTGTAGATATCGATGTAATTATCAAATTATCATTTTAGGTTACATCGATAATCTAATTGGAGCTTAATGAAATGTCCCTTATAATCTTGCAGGTCCATTATTGTCCTCCTATGTTTAATAGACTTGTTTTAACTCCTATTATGCATTTAGAGCGTGCTAATGTAGAGATAAAAAATAAATTATTGTCCTAGGAAAGTTTAAATATTAAACCTATAGAGAAAAGAGAATGAGGATGTTATATTACTTTTTAATTGTTATATGGCTTCTTTCGGATATTTGATAAAAATTGATAAAAACACTTTTGACACCCTTCTCCCGTGATACTCAAAAATCCAGACTAATTGCTTTCCAAAGCCCAGAGAGTCCATGAGCTGTACTGTAGATATCGATATAATTATCAAATTATCATTTTAGGCTACATCGATAATCTAATTGGAGCTTAATGAAATGTCCCTTATAATCTTGCAGGTCCATTATTGTCCTCTATGTTTAATAGACTTGTTTTAACTCCATTATTATGCATTTAGAGCGTGCTAATGTAGAGATAAAAAATAAATTATTGTCCCTAGGAAAGTTTAAATATTAAACCTATAGAGAAAAGAGAATGAGGATGTTATATTACTTTTTTAATTGCTTTTAACCCAGATTGGCTTCTTGGGGAGTACCGGTCCCTTGTCAGTATATCCGTTTTACCAACGGATCTAGAACTGAATAATTTATCAACGTTTTACCTACTTTATTTATAAGTTTTTATTCCTCCATTAACATTATAAAATTGATCAAAACTTCAATTACAGAAAGCATCTTCTCTGAAAGACAGAGCTACTAATTCCCGAGACGCAAGGATTTATTTTAGTTGTATTTAACTTGATAAAAGAGAAGATATTGTAACGCCCCCGTGGACGATTTGGGAGAATTTTTATCATTTTCCAATTGTAATGCTGCGTTTTTACCCATTATTCCCTATGATGGCATTGCTAGATTAATTTAAATTTTCATTAGTGTTAATAGCAAACGTTGGCAACCTGTAAATACTCTGGTGGCCCTCGATATTAATTTCTACAATTTAATTTCCACCTAAAATCTCATTTCCGTCAAAGTTCTCCCCTTACACGCTCCTTCACTAGTAACTTCGATAATTAAATTAAAGAGCGAGAGAGAGGAGATCTTCCTACGTGATAAACGACGTATCCTGTCCCCATAGTTAGGATGTAGTTACTTAATTTGAACGGGCGTGAATAAATTTTAAATTTGCCAAGTCCCGAAACGGGGGTAAATATCCGCAGGAAAGATCCTAAACGTGAATACGTTCCAAAAACTTTGAAGCCCCTTTAAAATATTGTTTTACGCCCCGTTAAATCCACACGTCGTTGTTTAACTTTGTAAAATATTATGTTAAAAGCTACCTGAAAGTTAAAATATTAAATTCAATTTCTTTATTCTGCAATTTTACCTTACGGGGTGTCTGGAAACACATGGCACACGTCTGGGAGAGCGTTAAAAAGTGGTGTTATGAAAAAAAGTTATATGTAAACCTCCCTTTATTTAAATCAAAGAATTTGATGGTGTAGTTTAAAATGCGTCTGGATATACAGGGTGCCCCCAACAGAACCTAACTTCGTTATTTCAAATGAGGACCCCTATTTTTTATTTCAGATTCGTAATCTACGCAAAATTTCAAGTTGATTTGAGGTTCTCCGGGTACGAAGGGCGAACTCGACAAAACGTAGTTTCGAGATATTCGCATTTTAAAGTTTCGGTTTTTACGTATTAAAGGGGAAAAAATGGCGAACTCAACATAAAAATTATATGGGTGTATTCACCATGAGGTCTAGAATCTGAAAATGAAAAAAAACTGGAAGACCCTTCCCCAAAAACCCGACGTCGAGGGTATCACATAACTTCTTTAAGGAAGTTAAAAAAATTTGTCCGATGTCGAGTTCGCCCTTCGTACCCGGAGCGCCTCATTTTGACTATATGACCATTGTTGACGACTTTAAAAAATGCCGAATTTTCGCGTTTTTCGCGCTAAAATCCGTCAAAATCGAACTATGATACTCATTTTAGGTACATATATTTTTTTAAAATTCCACTTCTTCCTCTTTTTTTCTATCCCGTAGGGTCAAATTGGAATTTTTTCCAGAACACTGATTTTAGAATTTTTTGACGTGTCTGTTCGATATTTTAATAACGACGTTGGTCCGATTTTCCTAAATTTTCACCAAAAACTCCTTATATTATTAAAGAATTTATGGTACAGTTATGTTTAATATTGGGGAGATGTGCGATATTTTCACCACGGGCGACAGGGACATCCGGCAGGCGGTCCATTATTTCTGTCTGAGACGTTTTTGCGAGATCTCACTGTTTTTTCTTTCAAAAGACGTAGTAAATAAATTTTAAATTTTAAATTCTTAAATTTTTTTAGCAGTGTAGTTTTGATAAGATTTCTATGTTTTTAGACCATTTTGGCAACGTTTTTAGACCGTCAATTAGCTAGATTTTTCTTGATCCAAATTTTTAACTTCCTTAAGGAGTTATTGATTTACCCTCCACGTCGGGTTTTTGTGGAAGGGTCTTCCAGACCCCGAGTTTACTTTGGCGTTGACGAAAATGTAGGTAATCCAGTTTTTTGGAAGTTAAAAATTTCAACTCTTTTTGAGGGGGAAACGAAGACATTTCATTTAATACGTTTGTTCCACGGCATAAATCATAAAAGTGTGACTGATTAAAATGAGGAGCTTCTAAGAAAATAGGGTAATTTGTGCGATACAAGAGTTGACATGGTATAAAAGCTTTCTCTAATTGTTCTAATACCCTTTATCTAGTTTCAAGTGGTGAAATTTAAGGTTTGGACGTGGCGAGGGGTCGTGCGAGTGAGTTGTAACGCGTGTCGAGCGAGCGGGGGAGCGTCCTTTGTAACCCAGTTCCAGGGGAGTCGGGGTCGATCAATACAAACCATCCCACCTCGACCTCTCACCCTCTCTCTCTACCTCCCCTCGCCAGCTATGTTTTCCTCTTCAACCCTACGGTTTAACGGTGGAGAAGAAGAAAGGGGTCGGCGGATCTCCTGGGTGTGGGGTTGTTGGTTTTTCCTTAACCGGAGCCACTCTCATTTTTATGTCTCCGCGATTCTTTTTTTTTTTCCGAGAGAGAGGAGACGACAAACGTCAAATCCCGTCTTTGTCCTTTAGCAACAAACAACTTTATTGACCCATACGCTTCGCCTAATGAACCCCATACACGCCTAATTTAATGAAACCGCAATCCCTTTTCCTCTCAAGCACTAAAAATTGACAACTTATCAACAGCACATTTCAAGCGGAAATAATTGGGATTTAAGTAATTGAGGTCGACATATGGAAATAGGGGTCAATTTAACCAGCGATTTATATTTCTCAATCTACGTAGCCATTTTTTTTTCAACCTGGAAAATCAAAAATCCACAATCGAGGGCGTCGCTTTTAATCTTCCGGCATTTTCCTCAATTTTTTTTGGAAACCCCAATTTTACTTAGTTTTCATCGATGACTCCATTTTAAAAAATTATTTTGTTAAGTTTTTTGGCGGGAAAAATACCTGCTTACTGGATTTTCAGTTTTTTTTCTACTTTTGAGGTCGTTCTCCTCAACATTTTGTTTAAGAATTTTGTCAAATTTTAAGATTTTATCTCAGATTTCCGGCGGCGAAACGTCCTTTTTCCTAGGTTTTAGTCCTTTTTATCCTTTCCATTATTTTCCAGATTTTTGACCAATTTCTTCGATCTATCAGCGAAAAGGACCTCTTTTTTCCAAATTTTAAAGCGTTTCGTTAAGTATTTTGGCCTTCTAAATTCGCCGTTTTTTAAAAATTGCTTTCCTCAATCTTTCCCCTCGAAACCATCTTTTTTCCTCCTTATTTTAGACCTTTTTTTCTCAGATTTCTGACAGCAAATACCCTTAATTTCCAATTTTTACTAGATTTTCATTACTTTTCACCGATCTATAGGTGAGGGCCTCTTTTTACCGAAATGAGGCGTTATGTTAAGTATTTCGGCGAAAAGACCTTTTAACTTCTGTGGCGTTTTTCTCTTTCTTTTAGGTTGTTTTCCTCAACCTTTCCTCCTCAAAACCCTATTTTTTGTCCTATGAAGACTTATTCTCTGATTTCTGAACACGAAAAACCCAACCTCTTAACTAGTTTTTGGAGCGTTATCAACGCCTTTTTGGCTAAAAAACATTTTTTTGAAAGTTTTTTTTTTTAACCCCCTTTTTTTTACCCTTCACCGAATTCCCGAAAAAGGTTTTTCTTTGACTGGAATTTTCTTTCAAACTATTTTCTTCCAAGAAATATATTCAAAAATGATTGAAGCCTCTGGGAAATCAACTTTACCTCAACCCTAAATATGGTTTGGACTGAACGAATTATCTCAAACCATTTTACCCTTGAAAAATTAATTTTTGTCCCTCGCAATTTTCCGGTTCAGTAATTTTTCCACGGCCAACATGAAGCATGAAATTGAGATGACTTCACCCAATTAGAAAACATCCTAATTAAAATTTCTTCCCCATTTTTTGAAGTTACTGGTTTGCGTCAAATTTTGGATGGAATACTCAATTTGAAGGTCAAGAAAAATAAACTGTTAGAAGTTGGCTAAAATCGAACGTCTGTAAAATTTCATTTTTTTGAAGCTTCCTTTGATAATTCCGTGATCAAAGGGATGTCTTTCATGAGATCTCGAAATCGTCTTGAATAACAACCCTTTGAAAATCACATCCTTCACACATTCGCATTAAGCTCCAACACCTGGAAGAAAGGATTGTTTTACACAAAAGCTCCTTTCGAGAAACTCGCTGATCAGATTAACGTTTGAATAATGTTTTTGAGATGATAGTGTCAAGTTTTCTCTTCCGTGAATAGAAGACAAAACTTAGATCCAAGTTTGATTAACCCCCGACCATTTTCGCACCGTCTGTTACTAAAGCACCGTCAAATTCAATAATCCTTTCCGGAATACAAAATAATTTAACAGCTATTATTCTGAGAAAAAAATTTGAAACGCGTGGGCGGTTTTGATAGCGACCATGGGTTAATAACTTGGGACAAAGAGATGTATGGAAGGCCGAAATTCGATTACGAGTTTATGCAGTCGAAGCGTAAGGCCCTTTTGGGTTTAGAACATAATTTCCTCTTGAGGCAATTTAAATAGCAGTTCTGAACAAAAATAAATAACGTTGCCAACTTCCTTGTTTTTTGATTAACTTTTAAGTTTATGAGTTAAAAACAAAAGTGGAAAAGTTTCATCGACAAAAATCAAAAGGAAACCCTTTCACATCAACCTCGCTTTCTGTCTTTCAAATTAGCAGTTTCGTAACAGATTTTGGGTTTTTAAACTGCAAACTGGCATTTCCCCAGTTTAAAAATTATTGAAGTATCTTAATTTCTTGAAAAAGTAATTTTGAAGACTACAGAGAAAAAAAAATGCCAACAGCACGAGGTGTTCCCAGGCGGTCACCCATCCAGGTACTAACGTCGCCCGACGCTGCTTAACTTCGGTGATCGGACGAGAACCGGTTTTCAGCGTGGTATGGCCGTTGGCGTACGTAGGTGATAAATTTTGGCTTGTAATCACAATCAGGGTTGCCACTAAAAAAAATTAATGTTTGGTGGCATTACTGTAAAGGCCACACGTTATACCAGGAAAGAGGTTTCTTGGCCTAAAAAATTGAGGAAAACGCGTGAACTTTGGATAAAACGGGGTTTTTAGGTCAAAAGAACGAGAACTGACAAAAACGATTTAAAAAAAAAATGATAAAACGGAGGTTTTACGGCCAAAAAAACATTTAAAAATCCCAAAAATCGAGCATTTAAGGGGTTTCCAAACTTATGGAAACGAGGAAAAGTTCAAAAAATTATCAAAACAGGGATGTGGCCAAAAAGAAGAGGAAAACTACCGAAAATTGATGAAAAGAGGCTCTTCAAATCGCATGATTTTATAAAATCCAGTTACAAAGGCTGAAAAACCTAGTAAAAACGCCAAAAAATTTTAAATACTAAAATTCTTAAGCCAAAAACACGAAGAAAAGATCCTAAAGTTGGGTAAAAACGGGGTTTCTGGTCCAAAAAAAAACTTGAGAAAATTTTAAAAAGGGGATGTGACTGATAAAATCAAGGAAAACGTTCGAAAATGAGGATAAAAATCTCATAATCTTATAAATTCAGCTATAATGGCTCTAAAACGGAGTAAAAACACCAAATATCAAAATACAAATAAAAAAAATGCCAATAGCACGAGGTGTTCCCAGGCGGTCACCCATCCAGGTACTAACCTCGCCCGACGTTGCTTAACTTCGGTGATCGGACGAGAACCGGTGTGTTCAGCGTGGTATGGCCGTTGGCGTACGAAGGTGATAAATTTTGGCTCATAAAATCGTTAATAAACCCAAGAATTAAAATTGAAAAAGGCTTAAATAATAAAACTCGCTTTAAAAGGGATATCTTTCTAAAGACATGCCAAAAGCACTTTTCGATGGATTTTCGGCTGTTTTCCATGACTTTCGTCTTATCCATTGACCTTTATGTTTCTAAAAAAATTTTTACTGGATTTTTTGGCTTTTCAACTCGTTTTTGAAAGGAAGTCTACTTTACCGTACTTTAAGGTCTTTTTTTCTCCTAGATACTCGCATTATAAGTAATGAGTTTTTGGGGATTTCCCTGTTCTTTCAGGGGATGAACATTGATGCTCTTTGCACTGAATTATTATCTACTTGTTATATTTATCTAATTATTATTATAATCTACTGTCTAGATTATAATTCAGTCCTCTTAGTTCTTTTTTCTTTTTACAGAATTTTTGCGAAGTTTTCCTTGATCTTTCGATCTTTAATTTCCCCCAAACTACCAACCTGATGATGTCTCTCTTAAAAGGGTTTAAGTGCAGTTGAACTTCAGGGTAAAGTTTATTAGTCTTCAACGCCAACTATAGTGGAGACATGATTTGAGTACAAAAACTGTTTAGGAGGCTCTTTATCTCCGCTTTTAAATAGCGAACGAGTTTTTTCTCATGATTGCTTTTCCTCTCGATAGGCTGCCGTTGATTAGACTTGGAAAAACAATAGGAAACCAATTTATTTGTCAGTCCGAACTCTATTAAAACGTTGAAAACGCCGTTGTTTTCCTTCCCGTCGTTTCTATATTCCAGATAAAAACGTACAATTCCCTATTGCTTTATCGGCTCAATTTGTCCACTTAAAAAGAAAAACTTGGCTCAGTGAGCAGTTTGTTCAACCTTGGGAGGAGGACAAAATATCTGGGTTGCGGCGATGTTGCCAAGCCGTTTGTTTGGAAAACCTTCCGGAAGGGTGAAAATTTTCTGCGGGATCTATTTTGTTTTTGTCAACCGCTCCAACTAAAATACGCGACAATTTTCAAATGAAATATTACGTTTTCATCTTAAAAAAATATTTTTTTAAACAATAAAAACGTTTAAACGTAACAAACATTTTAATTTATTGATTGACCTTGTTAAGTTGACACTCGAGTAAATTGTGGAAAAAAGAGGAAAACGATCAAGAAGTACAAAAGACTTCGTTTTTTAATAAAAAGTTTCTAATTAAAAAAGCAATTTCATTTTTTTTTTCATTTGACTTTATTCAGGGTGTAAAATTTGTTCTTTGAAGTGATGGAGCGAACAAATTACCTAAACGCTTTATTAGACACGTGAGAAAAGAAAAAGATTTTAATTAAATTTCCAAAAAATTAATAATTTTCCCCCATTGTCTTTATCAGTTTTGGTCTTAAGGTCTTATTACCCCTTTTAACTTCATTAAAGGAGTTATTGTTTTACCCTCCTTTTTTATCCTAATTTATGTTTTTTTCATATAGTGGCAAAACATCCTCTTTATACCGGGTTTTTTGGTAGTTTTCAGTTATATTTGGCCCTAATTTAACCCCTAATTTACCAGATTTTACCAAGTTCTCATCGCTACATCGGCCAGGAGAACTTTTTGCAAATATTTTTTAGGGAAAGAAACATCATTTTGGCGTTTTTCGTGATCTTGGATTTGAAATACTTCTTATTATTACGAAAGAAAAGAAATTAACATTTCGGACCCTACTGATCATTATTTTTAAAGTAGATTTTTTTTTTAAATATTTACACACAAAAATTATTACAATAAATCCAAGGAGATTTGTAATTTTAAGGATTTATTAAACTGTCTCTTTATTTAAAAGGATTTTCTAATTGGCCAATTTATCTTCTTTTTCTCCCTTCAGTTTTTTTTTCTCCTCCCCGTGGAGAGAATGTATCGAGTTTTTTTTTTTAGGTTTTAATAAATTTACCTGGTTTTTTTTTTTATGACAGAATGAGATAACTAAGGTGTTGACCCAGATTTTGTAAATTTTTGGAGCTTCTAATTGAGGTTGATATAAAAAAAAATTATAGTTACTTTGTGAAATAAGCGACTTAAACAAAAAGAGAAGGAAAAAAATGCCAACAGCACGAGGTGTTCCCAGGCGGTCACCCATCCAGGTACTAACGTCGCCCGACGCTGCTTAACTTCGGTGATCGGACGAGAACCGGTGTTTTCAGCGTGGTATGGCCGTTGGCGTACGAAGTGATAAATTTTGGATCATAAACACAACCAGGGTTGCCACTAAAACAAAATTAAAGTTTGGTGGCATTACTGTAAAGACCACACGTTATACCAGGAAAGAGGTTGGCCTAAAAAATTGAGGAAAACGCATGAACTTTGGATAAAACGGGGTTTTTAGGTCAAAAGAACGAGAACTGACAAAAAACATTTGAAAAATCCCAAAAATCGAGCATTTAAGGGGTTTCCGACTTATGGAAAACGAGGAAAAGTTCAAAAAATTGTCAAAACAGGGATATGGCCAAAAAGACGAGAAAAACTCCCGAAAATTGGATAAAAAGAGGCTCTTCAGAATCGCATGATTTTATAAAATCCAGTTACAAAGGCTAAAAACCTAGTAAAAACGCCAAAAAATTTTAAAAACTAAAATTCTTAAGCCAAAAACACGAAGAAAAGACCCTAAAGTGGGTAAAAACGGGGTTTGTGTCCAAAAAAACTTGAGAAAAAGGGGATGTGACTGATAAAATCAAGGAAAACGTTCGAAAATGGGATAAAAATTAATAATCTTATAAATTCGGCTACAATGGCTCTGTAAAACGGAGTAAAAACACCAAATATCAAAATACAAAATAAAAAAATGCCAACAGCACGAGGTGTTCCCAGGCGGTCACCCATCCAGGTACTAACCTCGCCCGACGCTGCTTAACTTCGGTGATCGGACGAGAACCGGTGTGTTCAGCGTGGTATGGCCGTTGGCGACGAGGTGATAAATTTTGGTCATAAATGTTAATAGAATAAAATTTGAAAAAGGCTTTGAAAGGGATATCTCATAATCTCGTTCAAAAGACATACTTTTCGATGGATTTTCAGCTGTTTTCCTTTATTTCTAGAATTTCCAACCTCATTTTGGCCTGGAATGTTTCTTTTTTTTACTGCCTTTTTGAGGAGGTCACCTCGTTTTTCGACCGAAAAACTCGGATTATTCAGTGTTTTGGTTTTTTTTTTTAGTTTATTTGGCGTAGAAACTCCCATTCTACGGATTTTTGGGTGTTTTCCTTATTCTTTTGGCCGATACCTCCTGTTTTATCTTATTTTACTGTATTTTTTGCATTTTTATGACTTTTTCGACATCTACCCAACTGTAAGCTTTTTAAGGGGAATTTCCAGCTTTTTTGGCCTTTAAGCCCCCCCTTTTCATATGATATCAAGTGTTTCTCTCACTCTTTTGACCTCAAAACTACTAAACGTATTTACTAGTGGGAGAATTTTATCGAATTTTGAACTTTTTGTGGGTCTTCTGACCGAAAAACTTCCATTTAACCGTGTTTTAGGCGTTTTCCTCGCTCTTTTCGTTTTCGTGTTTGGGGGATTTAAGGGTTTTCAAGCCTGAAAGTCCATTTTTACTTCTTATTTTGATTTTTCTGTCTTTTGAGCGAGAAACTGGATATTTTTCATATTTTCTGCTCTTTTTGAAAGAAATAGTTTTTAGAAGTAAAAAAATTCTTTTTATTTCAAACATTTTTCAGTATTTCTTTGCACTGAACATTTCCGCCATCATGGATCTCGTAATTCACATTGATTCGTACAAAGAAACGAGGACAAAAGCCTGGCAAAAAAAAAACTAACTGCTTTTATCCAGCCGTTCTTTTCTAAAAGAACTTTTAGTTTCTCCTTAAAACTTTGTACTTTAGTGGGCGTTTTCTTTAAGGCAAATTGAAGGCCTTATTTGTTAAAAAACAAAAGGATATTTTTTATAGATTTGTTTTGTTTTTATGTGTTTCCACCCGACGAAGCGGGAGGCTCTCTTTTTCCGTCTCTTCGCCGGGACTATCAATCAGTTTTCCATCCCTAGAGATAGAACCGTTAAAAGCTTTGCGAAATGGATTGCACTCGTTGGAATCCATGATCCTTGCTTTTTCCAGTACACGGCTCGAATATTTTTAATTTTATTATAAATTTTTCCTTTTTTTAAAAAAACATTTTTGTTGCAGGCAACGTCCAAATACTGTGATGGTGATTATTTGTAAGTACGATTTTTATTTTTAGAATTTCCCTATCTAAAGCCCAACTCTCATCCCTTTCTCGAGTTTTCAGTTGTAAATTGAGCAGTTTTAGTTGTTTTCGTTTGATGAAGTCTCGAAATAATTAAACGCGGGTTCGACCCCTTCCGAAAACTTATCTACGATTGCGGCCCGGAGTGCGGTAAAATTTAAACCAACTTTCCGGAATGCCTTTTGATAGAAAACGGTTAAAAAAGCCTTTATCAACACGTTTTAAATGTAAATTCACTATATTGTGAACAATTTTAGGCCTTTTGAAGGGAAAAAATAGTTATTTATTACTTTTTCATATAAAAAATCAGGCTTATAAAAATGTACCTACATAGGTATCTATTTAGATGTTATCAAAAGGATTATTTGGCCCAGAAACCCTAATTTGCGAGATTTTAGTTTTGGCGAAGAGAGCCCTTTTTTACTCAATTTTAAGGGCCATCATTTTGTTTCAAAAACAAGAGATCGCAGCACTTTCGCCCCTAAAATTACTTTCCTATATTTGAGCCCTAAAAATCGTCGGAAAATTTTTTGCAAAAGCTGGTTCTCGTTATTTTGGAATGTCTGGGCGGCCTTGAGAGCAGTTTTTCCGAAAAGGCTTCCTTTGGAAAATGAAAAGCTTTTTTTTCGACTAAAATATTCTTTCCAAAAAAACCGATGGCCATTTTGTAGGTTTTGGCAAGCTCTTTCCAAAAAATATTATAAAAGAAAATCCATCAATAGTTTCGTCGTAATCCTTTTACAAAGATTTGGAGGAAAGCGTTTTGTTAAATGGATTTCTTGTTTCTTTTTGTTTTTTGTTACTTTTTTACCTGATTTTAAGACTTCTTTTTAGATTTCTGGCGCTAAACACCCTTTTTAAGGATTTTTAAACATTTTCTGCGTTTTTGGCCCAGAATCCCCAGTTTATCGATCTACCAGCAGACCCCCTTTTTACTCTATTTTAAAGCAGTTTGCCAAATATCTCGGCGGAAAAACGTCCTTTGTATTTGGGCGTTTATCTCGTTTTTCCCATCTGAAAATCCCCTTTTTACTGGTTTTTTTCGGCGTGTTTCTCTGTTCTTAGTCCCTGTAATCCTTGTTAGCAGATTCTATTTTGATTCCCTCAATTTAGATAATGTTATCTATGGATTATTTAAGCATCGGAAATAGACGGTTGAATGACTCAAGATGTAAATCATCGCATTAGCCCCGTTTCTGCTCATTTGGAAAACTAATCATTGTAATCCACCGGTTGTTCAATCGAGCGTAAGTACAATTTCCATATTGAAGGAGGACTGTGTGAAAAAAAAGGCGAGAAAAAAGGTTTCCCCGTCTTGGGTTAAATTGCTTTTCAAGAGGGTTGATGAGGGAGTTAAAATTTTTGTTCATGATGACCCTTCAGCCATTTTTTTTTTGCTCTTAATAATCGGCCTGGTTTTCATTCAAAAAATAAATTTTTTTTTCTAACGAAACGACCTGTTTTTAGGTTTTTTAAATATTAAAACGCGTTTATCTTGTTCCCCAAGTTAAATCTTTGCGTCGGAGGTTTTCCAAAACTTTTTCAATCTGTGTTTTCCTTTTTTTAATGGGATTTTCGTCGGTAAATCTTTTACCTGTTTGATTTGGAAAGGGACAGATTTCCCTCAAGGGGGTCTCTCCAATTTAAGAGTCCCTCTAACCTCAATAAACACGCAACGCGAATAAATCTTTTCGACGATTCAAGGTCGAAATCCTTTAAATTTTAAGAAAAAAAAATTTTTTTTCAACTTTTCTAGCGCAATTAAAACTTTGTTTTTAGCTACTGATATGGATGTACGTGACCAGGAGTTTCATTATTTTTATCTCTTCCTTTATGAACCATTTGAAGTAATCTAGCGAAAACTTTTTTTTCCTTGAGTATCTTTCCAAGAAGTTCCATAATTTCGGAAATCCATCGGTTTGGGGAAAAGAGTGTCAATTTTTAAACTTTAGGAGTGATAAGAAAGATTTTTTTTTCTTTCCCGTGGCTTCCATAAATTTAGAGTTTTTCATCTCCTTCCCGGCCTTTTTTTTCCACCCCAAGGGGTCTTTTCCTCGAAAGCGTTTCGCCGTGAAATCGTTATGATTTAGGTTCAACTTAATTGTCGGACATTTTTATTAGATGTGGATGGGGGAAAAAAAATTTAATTTCTCGCTGGGGAGTTCGTAAAACGTTCTTTTGGGCCGTTGAAACTTTTTTTATTATTCTTTTATTTTTCTTGATTAAAAAGATGACGAGCTAGTGACGTTTCAAGTTTTTGTATGAAGGCAAGGAATCAAGAATGAGCGCTCTTTTGGGTCCAAAAAATGAGGTGACCTTCCAAAAAATCCAGTAAAACGAGGTTCCTGACCAAATGAGCGTAGAAATTACCAAATAAATTAAAGGTAAAGATTGAAGACGAAAAAGTGGTGGAAAACGGCGGAAAATCCAGTAAGAAACGCGTTTTTTGCCTTTTGAACGTCTAATTTTTGGGTTTTTACTATTTTACAAGCCCTAATTTTTTGCAAATATTCGCACGTGGAAGAGAAGACGAAAAAGTGGTGGAAAACAGCCGAAAATCCATCGAAAAGTGCTTATGGCATGTCTTTAGAACGAGATATCCCTTTTAAAGCTAGTTTTATTATTTTAAGCCTTTTTCAAATTTAATTCTTTGGGTTTATTAACAATTTTATAAGCCAAAATTTATCTCCTCCGTACGCCAACGGCCATACCACGCTGAAAACACCGGTTCTCGTCCGATCACCGAAGTTAAGCAGCGTCGGGCGAGGTTAGTACCTGGATGGGTGACCGCCTGGGAACACCTTGTGCTGTTGGCATTTTTTTATTTTGTATTTTGATATTTGGTGTTTTTACTCCGTTTTATAGAGCCATTGTAGCCGAATTAAAAATATCAGATTTTTATCCTCATTTTCGAACTTTTTCCTTGATTTTATCAGTCACATCCCCTTTTAAAAATTTTCTCAAGTTTTTTTGGACACAGAAACCCCGTTTTTACCCAACTTTAGGGTCTTTTCTTCGTGTTTTTGGCTTAAGAGTTTTTGTATTTAAAATTTTGTTGTTGTTTTTACTAGGTTTTTCAGCCTCTGTAACTGGATTTTATAAAATCATGCGATTCTGAAGAGCCTCTTTTTATCCAATTTTCGGGAGTTTTCCTCGTCTTTTCGGCCACATCTCTGTTTTGACAACTTTTTGAACTTTTATGTTTTTATAGGTCTGGAAAACCCCTTAAATGCTCGATTTTTGGGATTTTTAAAATGCTGTTTGGCCATAAAACCTCCGTTTTATCCATTTTTAGGTAGATTTCTTTTCTTCAAAAATCTACCTATTGTAATGTACCAAGTTTATATATATACATATGTATATTAGCACGATAACTGGAGCAATTTTAATGTGAGGGTGACGATATCCGGTATTTAGAGTTTTTATCTCAATAGCTCGGACGAGTTCGTTAATGGCTGAAATCGGACCAGCGATTCACCTACTTTACTTAGGGCTTAAAAGACAAAATTGGCATTTTCTATTGAAATCCTAGTCCTTTTGCAAAAAAAACTTTAAGACCTCTGCGAGGGCGTGTAAAAAAATTAATTAAAGCAGGTTTGGACGAGCCAGGCGCAAAATATTGAACTAGCTAAACTTTAAAAAAAATTTGAATTTATTCCGGGAAATTATTAAATATTTTATTAATAAAATTATCAGATGTTTTTCTAGGGGCTCAGTGGCGCAATTTTTTTATATCATCATTTTTATAACATAATTATATATTTGTGTTTATACATTTTAATTTTAATCATGAAAAGAAATCTACCTTTTAGTCCCTGCTACCGCAGGGTCATTTTTTTTTAAAATTCGTTTTTGTCAGTTCTCGTTCTTTTGACCTAAAAACCCCGTTTTTTCCAAAGTTGATGCGTTTTCCTCAATTTTTTAGGCCAAGAAACCTCTTTCCTAGTACATATAACGTTGTGGGTGGCCTTTACAGTAATGCCACCAAATTTTTTGTAGTGGCAACCCTGATTGTAAAAATTAAATTAAAGGTGAAATTGAGGGGAAAAAATCATCGATTGATTTTTGAATAGGTTGAATGAAAAAATGAAGGCGATTGACGAATCTCGTTAGGGCTCAATCGAGGTCACTCTTGTTCAATCCGATCCCGTAGCTCCACTCCGTTAATTACGTCATGTTTTCTGAAATTAATGGCTGGAAGTCGACAAAAAATAAGAAAAAAAATCCCCGTCTTTTCAGATTGAAATAGAAATAATTGAGGAAACCATATTTTCGTTTTAATTGTTGAATTTTAATTTGTTGTTTTCAGGGCTAAATTTTCTTCACTTTGAAATTAAAAGGGGGGTGAAAAACATTTGAATAAAATCCAATTAAAACTAGACACCGGAGCTAATAAATTTGCATAACTTTGAGGTAAAAACCAAATGGCCCTTAATACAATTTTTTTTAATAAATTCAACAGTTCGTGGGAGTTTTTATTGTAAACCTTATTTGGTCATTTAGATTTTTTTTTTTCCGTCTTTCAGAAGGTGGTGAATAATCCAAACAAAATTAGGCTTCATGGAATATTTTTTTCGCCATGAAATGAAAGGCGGAAAACCCGATATCCACTGTTTACACGGGAAGCAAACAGAAAAGCGAAAAACCGGAGTTTTCATCGTTTCGGTATTATCACTCGATATCGAAAACTAGATTTCCACCCTCTTTTTTTTTTCTCACAATTTCTCATACCCGAAGAATAATAATCTCCGTTCAAACTCTATTTTTTGTTGGCTCGACCCCAGCTCGGGATGTTTTATCGATTCCTTCATTTTATCCTCTCGTATTAGAGCAAAATTAAAAAGTTGTGGTTTTTGTTTGGAAACAAGGGGATTTCCCAGGTGCGATTTTATTTATTAAAACGTGTGTTTGTTAGATGAGTTCGCCGTTCCCACGATTTTCGGGCCAGCCTGGAAAGCCGATGCGAGACCGCAGAAGCACCGACGAGAATTTCGCTCTTCTTTTATCTTTTAAAAATGAGAAGCCCTTTGATGTTCCATAATTGCACGTTCCTCTCTTTTATTCACAGAACGCTATCTCAATGGATCCCACGGAATAAAATAACAAACAACGCGTATTTGTTTATTTATTTTCAAATTAATTTTAATGAGTAGATGCGGGAAACGGCCTAAAATGAAGTTTATCAATAAATTCTTAGGCAAACGCTGTAAAAAAATCGCTTTAAAGGTTATTTTTCGGCCAAAAAACCATAAAAAATTTCTTCATAAAGGAGATTTATTTGCCGAAAAACCGAAGAAAACTTAAAAATTTTTTTTTTGAAATGGGGTTTTTTTGTTCACAAAACGCAGGAAAACTCCTGGAAATCTGGTTAAAATGGGGTTTTTCCGTCAAAAGAGGTAGACAAAGGCCAAAAGCGGGTGTTTTTCGTCTGGAAAAATGAGGAAGTGGTTCAATCTACGAAAAAGGAGGGTTTGTCGTTTGAAAAACCGAGGAAAATCTGTTCAATGGAAGGTTTCCATGCCGAAATTCCGAGAAAACGCTAGAACATTTTTTAGATGGGGGTTTATTGGTCAAAGGTAGAAAAACACCAAAAAATTTGATCAAAATGGGTTTTTTCTGTCAGAAGAGGTAGGCAAAGGCCAAAACCGGGTGTTTTTCGGCTAAAAAATTAGGAAGTGGTCTTTATCCCACTTCTGATATCGGTAATTCATCTTCTGATATCGACTATCCCACTTCTGATATCGGTTATCCCACTTATTATATCGGCTATCCCACTTCTGATGTCGGCTATTCCACTTCTTGAATCGTCTATCCCACTTCTGATGTCGGCTATTCCACTTCCGATGTCAGCTATTCCACTTCTGATATCGGTTATTCCACTTCTTGAATCGTCTATCTCACTTCTGATGTCGGCTATTCCACTTCTGATATCGGTTATCCCACTTATTATATCGGCTATCCCACTTCTGATGTCGGCTATTCCACTTCTTGAATCGTCTATCCCACTTCTGATGTCGGCTACTCACTTCTTGAATCGTCTATCCCACTTCTGATGTTGGCTATTCCACTTCTTGAATCGTTAATCCCACTTTTGATATCGGTTATCCCACTTCTGATATCGGTTATTCCACGTCTGATATCGAACCTCAGAAAATCTGTTCATTCGGAAGTTTCCATGCCGAAAATTCTTAAGAAAACGCTAGAAAATTTTTTAATATGTGATTTCGTTGTAAAAAGGTAGGAAAACACCAAAAAATCTGATAAAAGTGGGTGTTTTCTGTCAGAGAGGTAGGCAAAGGCCAAAACCGGTGTTTTTCGGCTAAAAAATTAGGAAGTGGTCTTTATCCCACTTCTGATATCAGTAATTCATCTTCTGTATCGACTATCCCACTTCTGACTCGGTTATCCCACTTCTTATATCGACTATCCCACTTCTGATGTCGGCTATTCCACTTCTTGAATCGTCTATCCCACTTCTGATTTCGGCTATTCCACTTCTTGAATCGTCTATCCCACTTCTGATGTTGGCTATTCCACTTCTTGAATCGTTTATCCCACTTCTGATATCGGTTATCCCACTTCTGATATCGGTTATTCCACCTCTGATATCGAACCTAGGAAAATCTGTTCAATAGGAGGTTTCCATGCCGAAAATTCTTAAGAAAACGCCAGAAAATTTTTTAAAAGATGATTTCGTTGTAAAAAGGTAGGAAAACACCAAAAAAATCTGATAAAAAGGTGTTTCATGGCTGAATAGCGAGGGAGTCACCTTAAAAACGGGAATTACGAGCTTTTTCTTCCTCTAAGAAATTAGAAACCTTCCAACAATCCGGTGAATATGGTTTTCGTGGCTGTAGAGAACGCTGGAAAATTTTGTGAGGGGGTTTTCCAGTTGAAAAATCAGGGAAACCTCCAAAAATAGGAAAAAAATGTATTATTGTGGCGTCAGGAAAAAGTTGGTTTCTCTGTCTAAAAACTTCATGGTAGAAAAAAAATTTTTCTGTGCTAAACTTCCGGAATGAACGACGGTTTTACCACAAACTAGCCATTTAGACCATAAGACCTTTACCAAACAGTATTTCTGAACCTTAAAATTGTGATCCTTTTGTATTATTTATGTCCACTCCACTTTAAAATATCGGGAAAAAAGAAAAAAAATCCTTGGAAAAAATATTTTGTATTCGTGGAGCGAAACGGTGTCAAGATATTCTTTTCGATAACGAAAAAAAAAGCGAAACGTCCGATAACTCCGCAGAATCCCCTTCGAAAGAAACCTCGTAAATCAAAGATCGTCGATCGATACGGGAAAAAGAAAATAATAAAAAAAACTCCATTTATTTTAACAACGGGGAATCAATCAGAAAAATTGTCGAACCTGAATCCATAGAAATGTGTTAACTAAATGAACATTCCCGGGAAGCCAATTAGAAAGAGACAATGAGCCGGGACGCAGTTCTCCGAGACCCTTTTCAAAAACTTCACGATTCTAATGAATTTTCTGGACTCAATCGACCTCTATTATCCACTGAAGTGTCTTCCCATCTCATTTTCTCAATTGGGGCGCCCTGAAATTTGTTGTAAACTTTAGTTTTTGTATTTTTTTCCTTATTTGTTGTATTAATTTTTATTGTCTTTTTCCAGTTGTGCCCCCCCTAAAGAATGTTGCACTTTGGGATGTTGCTATCTCCACTCACCCCCTTCCCCACCTCTTGTCTCTTATATTTTGGAACCACTGGTACCTCTGGTAAGTCTATTTTTGAATATTTTTATTATGTTATTTTTACCCCCCAGCTGGAGGCTTTCGCCATAGTGGCCGCACTAATTCTGAGGAGCTGTTGAATCGACTTCCACAAAGAAAGGTTATTGTGACACACCTCCATGTCCAATTTTTTTTAAATTTAAATTTTAGTTTTTAGTCAGCCGGGGTTCATTAATTCATTTTATGGTTAGTTGAGATTTGCGGCCATTATTTTAATTTATCTTTTGTTAATCAAAAAAGCCTGGAAGGCCTGAGCTTGAAGGGTGTTGCAATAACTTCTTTTTTTAGGAAGTTTCTTAGTAGTACAGCCCATTTTATGTTTCATAATTTTTTTAATAAAAGATTTAACGACGTTATTTTCGTTTGAACGATTTGAAAAATAAAATGACTTTTTCCCCCCTAAAATATAATAATTCAGGCGTAAAACGGCCAATCAACGTCGGATTCTGTATTCCTTGATTATACATATGGATGAGGGTTATCTCTT
>JACGAQ010001806.1:0-51342 GCA_014119065.1 Orius insidiosus | reverse complement strand
TTATGATCAAAATCGGTTCAGTAGTTCATGAGCGAAAAAAATTTGAGGTGTATAAGGGGACAAGTACCGATTTTTGCTAAGATACTAAACCCGCAAGACTTCCCGGTCATGCGGAAGTGTTGATTCGGCCCCCTAGAAATAAACCGAACGCACAAAATTCATAATTAAGAAGTACTGGTTTGAAGAGCTTCCAACGAAAACTTCCGGGTAGTAACAGGTCTACAGGGTAGTAACAATATAGGAGGGGAAGTATAACGGAGGGCACGTAAACGGAGGGGGAAGTATAACAGAGGGGGTATAAGGAACGAAAGTATAACAAAGGGAGGGGAAGTATAAAGGAGGGGGGAAATTTTAGGAGGGAAAGAATAAGGGAGGGGAAGTTTTTTTTTGAAAAATTTTCTAAGCTCTTTTTTTCGAAAATTTTTCTAAGTGTCAAGGTAGAAATAATGGGCTCTTTGGCGTAGGGATGTGCCTCTCGTAATGGTAGAAGTACGAAATTTCTCGCTACTAAAAAAAAATAATTACTAAGTGGCAATTTTTTTGCAACAAAAATTCTTAAAAATATAAGGAGTAATTGGTGAAAATTTGGTGAAATCGGACCAACGGTTCGGCCGTAGCGAATTTTTTAAAGTTTCAAACAGCCATATCTCCGCCATTTTTTCGAAATTCAAAAATCGCCCTTTCTCCCGACTAAGGAAGATTTTGTGAAAATTTGGTGAAAATCGGTTAACAACTGTGGCCGTAAAGTGTTCCGGAAAAAAATGCTACGGCCGGCCGGCACCACAGACAAAGTTGAGATCGGTAAAGATCAATATTCGATTTGACCCTCCGGGGTCTGGAAGACCCTTCCCCAAAAACCCGACGTGGGTATCACAATAACTTCTTTAAGGAAGTTAAAAATTAAAAATTGAGAACTACGAACACCTTTCGGTGAAATATAGTTTTTTGGAACACTTTGAAAAGAGGGGTAAAACACAAAAATAAGGGAGACTTGGAGGAAGCCGCCAAAAGCATCTAATTTTGTGAGTCTCCCTTATTTTTGTGTTTTACCTCCTATCTCTTTTCAAAGTTCTCGGAAAAATTTGATATATTGAAAAAATCGAAACAAAAGGAGGTATTAAACGCTGAGGATCGAGTGGGCTTAAAAATAAGAGGTTTTTGTCCCACCCCCACTGTTCGGCTCGTTTGTAACGCGTGGGGATTTTCGTTGTTCCCTTCTAAATGACACTATCGCCGGATTCTCCCGCTTCTCCAACTTTTTTTTTTCCCACCCACTCACTTCGGTGACGGCTCAGGTCCGAACAAATCGCCGTTTTATCTATAATACAGCGCTTGCCAAACTTTTAGGAAAAACAGAAGACGCCGGAAAAAAGCAGAAAAACAAAATCTTTTATTTATATTTTCTTTTTTATCATTTTTCCATCAATATTGCTGTCAAGCCACACATTGGGATAACATGGAAATCCAATAATTTTTTTTCCTCTTATTTTATTTATGCCTTTCAACTATAATTTTTAGCACATTTCAATGAAAGGGTATTTCCAAGTTGGATTTATGGACCTTCTGGATAATCAGGAAAAACAGAATTATTCTGATTGGTTAAGGAAGGTAAACTAGGGAGTTAGCGACATCATCACCAAGCCTATTAAAGCTGCTGGAACCCAGCCAGCTGTAGATGTAACACTGAGGCCAAAAGCCTCGATTCAGCAGCCAAAAAAAGGTCGAAAACTTGAGGTTCCTTTAAATTTTCATGAGGCATTTCTTCATTATTTTGGCTCTTTGGAATTAAAATGTAGCATAAATGTTAAAAAACTGCTTTTATAGTCCAGCCGTTGCTTCAAGGACTTTAAAATATCAAGAGCTTTTTTTGAATCGCAATGGCGGAGATATGTTTCACCAAATTTTCACCAAATACCCCCTATTAAATAGAGTTAGTATATTGAAAAGAGATAGTAGGGAGAAATTTGGCTGTTCACGCCTGTCCCTTGTGGTCTGGCTGGGCGAAGATTCTCATGAATTTTTGAGGTTAACGTCTTAACCTCGCTGAGTTGAAGGATTTTTAATTGGAATTCCGGAAACATTCCTTCCTCCCAGCCTCATAGATTATGCATTCCTTTGGCCCGTCGCCGCGGCAAAGTGGCGAAATCCCCCTCCTGTGCACATCACTTATTTTTCTCTTCCACTTTAATCTCAATGCAAAAATCCTAAAAACTCAAAATGTTTCAACTTTCAAATAGATTTTAGGCGCGACGAGTTCTTACGCCCACGTCCTCAAACGTAGAATACAGGAAGCACTGTTTAAAACCTTCTCACTTAAATTTTTATTTTGTTTTCATCTTAGTTTTTAAATTTCACAATTTTTTCTTTACGTTCTCGTTTAATTTTTCTTTGTTATTCCCGGACGAGAATATTTCTCTGAGAACCATGGATTCGCGTGAGATATTTTAAAAGCAATTAGGTAATAAAAAGAACCTAAAAAACAAAAAAAATATAAAGATCACCTTTTGTATTCTAAAATTCAATTTGGTTTTCTAATTTTGAAAAATAATCGTTTTTTACTTGCACGTCATCATTTTCTGACTTTCTGATTCGACCACCTTTTGACCTTTTGATCGTCTGTCCTTATAACACAATCAAATATTAAAATTTTGGCATTGTGAGCCAAACTTCCATGAAATCCTTAAATCCTTTGCACTTCTTCGGTTTTAGTGAACAACAAAAATTTTATTCAAAATAAAGTGTAAAATAGTTCTTAAACTATGGTGATCTTATGTCTATTTTCGCTGATTCTTGAGACTTGTCCTCATTTTTGGCCAAAAAAACACATTTAACCAGATTTGTGTGCTTTTTCTTTATTATTTTGTCTATCAAACCACCTTTTAACTGGAAGTTTGTGCCTTTTTTGGGGGGTTTTTTTGGCCCTTTTTACCAGAATTCAGAACCTTTTCCTCAACTTTTTGGCCTTAAACCCCCTTTATATCGATTTAGAGCCTTTCCTCAGCTTTTCGTTCAAAAAATTCCACATTTGAGTGCCTTTATGTTGAAATTTTTTCCATGAAAAAAGCTTCTTTACTTAAATTTTTAGCGCTTTTCTCTGATAAAGTTTTACCATGGATTTCGGAAATCAGGGTCAAAGCAACCAGCGGTCTTTCACTGATTCTTGAGACTTTTCCTCATTTTTGGCCAAAAAACACATTTTGCAAGATTTGTGTGCTTTTTCTAATTATTTTGTCTATCAAACCATTTCTTAACTGAACGTTTGTGCCTTTTTTTTGGGGGGGGGGGGGGGGGGGTTTTGGCCCTTTTACCAGATTCAGAACCTTTTCCTCGCCTTTTTGGCCTTAAACCCCCTTTATATTGATTTAGAGCCTTTTCTCAGCTTTTTGTCCAAAAAATCCAACATTTAAGTGCCTTTATCTAGAAATTTTTCCCATAAAAACGCTTTTTTTACTAAATTTTTTGCGCTTTTCTCTGATAAAGTTTTACCGTGGATTTCGGAAATCAGGGTCAAAGCAACCAGTGGTCTTTCGCCGCTCATGGTTTTCACTGAGTCTTGAGGCTTTTCCTCATTTTTGGCCAATAAAAAAAACACATTTTGCCAGATTTGTATGCTTTTTCTAATTATTTTGGCTATCAAAGCACTTTTCAACTGAAAGTTTGTGCCTTTCTTGGGGTTTTTCGGCCCTTTTTACCAGAATTCAGAACCTTTTCCTCGCCTTTTTCGCCTTAAACCCCCTTTATATCGATTTAGAGCTTTTCTCAGCTTTGTCCAAAAATCCCACTTTTGAGTGCCTTTTTCTTGAAATTTTTCCCATAAAAACGCTTTTTTACTCAAATTTTAGCTTTTCTCTGATAAAGTTTTACTGGTCAAAGGTTTGTCTATGGTTTTCGCTGATTCTTGAGACTTTTCCTCATTTTTGGCCAAAAAAAAACACATTTCGCCAGATTTGTGTGCTTTTTCTTTATTTTTATCAAACCACTTTTAACTGAACGTTTGTGCCTTTTTTTTGGGGGGGTTTTGGCCCTTTTACCAGATTCAGAACCTTTTCCTCGCCTTTTTGGCCTTAAACCCCCTTTATTGATTTAGAGCCTTTTCTCAGCTTTTGTCCAAAAAATCCACATTTAGTGCCTTTTCTAGAAATTTTTCCCAAAAACGCTTTTTTTTTTTTTTTTTTTTTTTCGCTTTTCTCTGATAAAGTTTTACTGTGGATTTCGGAAATCAGGGTCAAAGCAACCAGTGGTCTTTCGCCGCTCATGGTTTTCACTGATCTTGAGCTTTTCCTCATTTTTGGCCAATAAAAAAACACATTTTGCCAGATTTGTATGCTTTTTCTAATTATTTTGGCTATCAAAGCCTTTTTAACTGAAGTGCCTTTTTGGGGTTTTTCGGCCCTTTTTACCAGAACCTTTTCCTCGCCTTTTTCGCCTTAAACCCCCTTTATATCGATTTAGAGCTTTTCTCAGCTTTTCGTCCAAAAAATCCCACTTTTGAGTGCCTTTTTCTTGAAATTTTTCCCATAAAAACGCTTCTTTTACTCAAATTTTTAGCACTTTTCTCTGATAAAGTCTTACGTAGATTTCGGAAATCAGGGTCAAAGCAACCAGGTTTTGCAGCTCATGGTTTTCGCTGATTCTTGAGACTTTTCCTCATTTTTGGCCAAAAAACACTTTCGCCAGATTTGTGTGCTTTTTCTTTATTTTGCTATCAAACCACCTTAACTGAAGTTTGTGCCTTTTTTTGGGGGGGTTTTGGCCCTTTTACCAGATTCAGAACCTTTTCCTCGCCTTTTTGGCCTTAAACCCCCTTTATATCGATTTAGAGCCTTTTCTCAGCTTTCGTCCAAAAAATCCACATTTAGTGCCTTTTCTGAAATTTTTCCCTTAAAACGCTTTTTTTTAAAATTTTTTTGCGCTTTTTTCGCTTTTCTGATAAAGTTTTACTGTGGATTTCGGAAATCAGGGTCAAAGCAACCAGTGGTCTTTCGCCTCATGGTTTTCACTGATTCTTTGAGACTTTTCCTCATTTTTGGCCAATAAAAAAAAACACATTTTGCCAGATTTGTGTGCTTTTTCTAATTATTTTGGCTATCAAATCTCTTTTAACTGAAAGTTTGTGCCTTTTTGGGGTTTTTCCCCAATTTTACCAGAATTCAGAACCTTTTCCTCGCCTTTTTCGCCTTAAACCCCCTTTATATCGATTTAGAGCTTTTCTCAGCTTTTCGTCCAAAAAATCCCACTTTTGAGTGCCTTTTTCTTGAAATTTTTCCCATAAAAACGCTTCTTTTACTCAAATTTTTAGCACTTTTCTCTGATAAAGTCTTACCGTAGATTTCGGAAATCAGGGTCAAAGCAACCAGCGGTCTTTCGCAGCTCATGGTTTTCGCTGATTCTTGAGACTTTTCCTCATTTTTGGCCAAAAAAAAAACACATTTAACCAGATTGTGTGCTTTTTCTAATTTGGCTATCAAACCACTTTTAACTGAAGTTTGTGCCTCTTTTTTTGGGGGGCTTTGGCCCTTTTACAGAATTCAGAACCTTTTCCTCGACTTTTTGGCCTTAAACCCCCATTTATATCGATTTAGAGCCTTTTCTCAGCTTTCGTCCAAAAAATCCACACATTTGAGTGCCTTTCTTGAAATTTTTCCCTTAAAAACGCTTTTTTTTTTTTTTTACTAAAATTTTTGCGCTTTTCTCTGATAAAGTTTTACGTGGATTTCGGAAAACAGGGTCAAAGCAACCAGGTCTTTCGCAGCTCATGGTTTTCGCTGATTCTTTAGACTTTTCCTCATTTTTGGCCATAAAAAAAAACACATTTTGCCAGATTTGTGTGCTTTTTCTAATATTTTGGCTATCAAACTCTTTTAACTGAAGTTTGTGCCTTTTTTGGGGGTTTTCCCCTTTTACCAGAATCAGAACCTTTTCCTCGCCTTTTTCGCCTTAAACCCCCTTTATATCGATTTAGAGCTTTTCTCAGCTTTTCGTCCAAAAAATCCCACTTTTGAGTGCCTTTTTCTTGAAATTTTTCCCATAAAAACGCTTCTTTTACTCAAATTTTTAGCACTTTTCTCTGATAAAGTCTTACCGTAGATTTCGGAAATCAGGGTCAAAGCAACCAGTGGTCTTTCGCAGCTCATGGTTTTCGCTGATTCTTGAGACTTTTCCTCATTTTTGGCCAAAAATGAACTGTGTGCCTTTTTTGGGGGGGGGGGGGGGTTGGCCCTTTTTACCAGAATTCAGAACCTTTTCCTCGTTTTTGGCCTTAAACCCCATTTATATCGATTTAGAGCCTTTTCTCAGCTTTCGTCCAAAAAATCCCACATTTGAGTGCCTTTTTCTTGAAATTTTTCCCAAAAACGCTTTTTTACTCAAATTTTAGCGCTTTTCTGATAAAGTTTTACATGGTCAAGGTTGTCTATTTTCGCTGATTCTTGAGACTTTTCCTCATTTTTGGCCAAAAAAAAACACATTTACCAGATTTGTGTGCTTTTCTTTATTTTGGCATCAAACCACCTTTTAACTGAAGTTTGTGCCTTTTTTTGGGGGGTTTTTGGCCCTTTTTACCAGAATTCAGAACCTTTTCCTCGCCTTTTTGGCCTTAAACCCCTTTATATCGATTTAGAGCTTTTCTCAGCTTGTCGTCCAAAAAATCCCACATTTGAGTGCCTTTTCTTGAAATTTTTTCCCTTAAAACGCTTTTTACTTATTTTTTTAAATTAACTTTTTTCTCTGATAAAGTTTTACTGTGGATTTCGGAAAACAGGGTCAAAGCAACCAGCGGTCTTTCGCAGCTCATGGTTTCTGATTCTTTAGACTTTTCCTCATTTTGGCCATTAAAAAAAACACATTTTGCCAGATTTGTGTGCTTTTTCTAATATTTTGGCTATCAAACTCTTTTAACTGATCGTTTGTGCCTTTTTGGGGGGTTTTTCCCCTTTTTACCAGAATGCAGAACCTTTTCCTCGCCTTTTTCGCCTTAAACCCCCTTTATATCGATTTAGAGCCTTTTCTCAGCTTTTCGTCCAAAAAATCCACTTTTGAGTCCTTTTTCTTGAAATTTTTCCCATAAAAACGCTTTTTTACTCAAATTTTTAGCACTTTTCTCTGATAAAGTCTTACCGTAGATTTCGGAAATCAGGGTCAAAGCAACCAGCGGTCTTTGCAGCTCATGGTTTTCGCTGATTCTTGAGACTTTTCCTCATTTTTGGCCAAAAAAAAAACACATTTCGCCAGATTTGTGTGCTTTTTCTTTATTTTGGCTATCAAACCACCTTTTAACTGAAGTTTGTGCCTTTTTTTGGGGGGTTTTTGGCCCTTTTTAACAGAATTCAGAACCTTTTCCTCGACTTTTGGCCTTAAACCCCTTTATATCGATTTAGAGCCTTTTCTCAGCTTTCGTCCAAAAAATCCCACATTTGAGTGCCTTTTCTTGAAATTTTTCCCTTAAAAACGCTTTTTTACTTACAAATTTTTTTTTTTTTTTGCTTTTCTCTGATAAAGTTTTACTGTGGATTTCGGAAAACAGGGTCAAAGCAACCAGTGGTCTTTCGCAGCTCATGGTTTTCGCTGATTCTTAGACTTTTCCTCATTTTTGGCCATAAAAAAAAACACATTTGCCAGATTTGTGTGCTTTTTCTAATATTTTGGCTATCAAACTCTTTTAACTGATCGTTTGTGCCTTTTTGGGGGGGTTTTTCCCCTTTTACCAGAATTCAGAACCTTTTCCTCGCCTTTTTCGCCTTAAACCCCCTTTATATCGATTTAGAGCTTTTCTCAGCTTTTCGTCCAAAAAATCCCACTTTTGAGTGCCTTTTTCTTGAAATTTTTCCCATAAAAACGCTTCTTTACTCAAATTTTTAGCACTTTTCTCTGATAAAGTTTACCGTAGATTTCGGAAATCAGGGTCAAAGCAACCAGCGGTCTTTGCAGCTCATGGTTTTCGCTGATTCTTGAGACTTTTCCTCATTTTTGGCCAAAAAAAAAACACATTTCCAGATTTGTGTGCTTTTCTTTATATTTTGGCTATCAAACCACTTTTAACTGAAGTTTGTGCCTTTTTTGGGGGGTTTTGGCCCTTTTTACCAGAATTCAGAACCTTTTCCTCGACATTTTGGCCTTAAACCCCATTTATATCGATTTAGAGCCTTTTCTCAGCTTTCGTCCAAAAAATCCACATTTGAGTGCCTTTCTTGAAATTTTTCCCTTAAAAACGCTTTTTACGAAATTTAAAATTGACAAATTATCATTTCATTTAAAGCATTTTTCGCGCTTTTCTCTGATAAAGTTTTACTGGATTTCGGAAAACAGGGTCAAAGCAACCAGCGGTCTTTCGCAGCTCATGGTTTTCGCTGATTCTTTAGACTTTTCCTCATTTTTGGCCATAAAAAAAAAACACATTTGCCAGATTTGTGTGCTTTTTCTAAATATTTGGCTATCAAATCTCTTTTAACTGATCGTTTGTGCCTTTTTGGGGGGGTTTTTACCCCTTTTTACCAGAATCAGAACCTTTTCCTCGCCTTTTTCGCCTTAAACCCCCTTTATATCGATTTAGAGCTTTTCTCAGCTTTTCGTCCAAAAAATCCCACTTTTGAGTGCCTTTTTCTTGAAATTTTTCCCATAAAAACGCTTCTTTTACTCAAATTTTTAGCACTTTTCTCTGATAAAGTCTTACCGTAGATTTCGGAAATCAGGGTCAAAGCAACCAGTGGTCTTTCGCAGCTCATGGTTTTCGCTGATTCTTAGACTTTTCCTCATTTTTGGCCATTAAAAAAAACACATTTTGCCAGATTTGTGTGCTTTTTCTAAATATTTTGGCTATCAAATCTCTTTTAACTGATCGTTTGTGCCTTTTTTGGGGGGGTTTTTACCCCTTTTTACCAGAATGCAGAACCTTTTCCTCGACTTTTGGCCTTAAACCCCATTTATATCGATTTAGAGCCTTTTCTCAGCTTGTCGTCCAAAAAATCCACATTTGAGTGCCTTTTTCTTGAAATTTTTCCCTTAAAAACGCTTTTTTACTCAAATTGTTAGCGCTTTTCTCGGATAAAGTTTTACCATGGTCAAGGTTATGTCTTTTTCGCTGATTCTTGAGACTTTTCCTCATTTTTGGCCAAAAAAAAACACATTTAACCAGATTTGTGTGCTTTTTCTTTATATTTTGGCGATCAAACCACCTTTTAACTGAAGTTTGTGCCTTTTTTTTGGGGGGTTTTTGGCCCTTTTTACAGAATTCAGAACCTTTTCCTCGACATTTTGGCCTTAAACCCCATTATATCGATTTAGAGCCTTTTCTCAGCTTTCGTCCAAAAAATCCCACATTTGAGTGCCTGTTTCTTGAAATTTTTCCCTTAAAACGCTTTTTTACGAAAATTTAAAATTGACAAATTATTACCATGACATCGAATTAAAGAAACTAAAATTTTTCGCGCTTTTCTCTGATAAAGTTTTACTGTGGATTTCGGAAAACAGGGTCAAAGCAACCAGCGGTCTTTCGCAGCTCATGGTTTTCGCTGATTCTTGAGACTTTTCCTCATTTTTGGCAAATAAAAAAAACACATTTCACCAGATTTGTGTGCTTTTTCAACGTTTATGCCTTTTTTTTTGGGGGGGGGGGGGGGGGGTTTGGCCCTTTTTACCAGAATTCAGAACCTTTTCCTCGACATTTTGGCCTTAAACCCCATTTATATCGATTTAGAGCCTTTTCTCAGCTTGTCGTCCAAAAAATCCTACATTGAGTGCCTTTTTCTTGAAATTTTTTCCCTTAAAAACCCTTTTTTTACGAAAATTAAAAATTGACAAATTCATTACCATGACATCGAATTAAAGAAACTAAAATTTTTCGCGCTTTCTCTGATAAAGTTATACTGTGGATTTCGGAAAACAGGGTCAAAGCAACCAGCGGTCTTTCGCAGCTCATGGTTTTCGCTGATTCTTGAGACTTTTCTCATTTTTGGCAAATAAAAAAAACACATTTCGCCAGATTTGTGTGCTTTTTCAACGTTTATGCCTTTTTTGGGGGGGGGGGGGTTTTGCCCTTTTTACCAGAATCAGAACCTTTTCTCGACATTTTGGCCTTAAACCCCATTTATATCAATTTAGAGCCTTTTCTCAGCTTGTCGTCCAAAAAATCCTACATTTGAGTGCCTTTTTCTTGAAATTTTTTCCCTTAAAAACGCATTTTTACGAAAATTTAAAATTGACAAATTATCATTACCATGACATCGAATTAAAGAAACTAAAATTTTTCGCGCTTTTCTCTGATAAAGTTTTACTGTGGATTTCGGAAATCAGGGTCAAAGCAACCAGTGGTCTTTCGCAGCTCATGGTTTTCGCTGATTCTTTAGACTTTTCCTCATTTTTGGCCTATAAAAAAATACAGTTCGCCAGATTTGTGTGCTTTTTCTAATTATTTTGGCTATCAAACCACTTTTTAACGAAACGTTTGTACCTTTTTTTTTGGTTTTTTGGCCCTTTTTACCAGAATTCAGAACCTTTTCCTCGACTTTTTGCCCTTAAACCCCCTATATAGGGTTTAAGGATTATCCTTCACTGAAAAACTCGGAAAAGTAGTTTTAGAGCCTTTTCTCTGCTTTTCGTTAAAAAAATCTCACATTTGAGTGCCTTTTTCTTGAAATTTTTCCCATAAAAACGCTTTTTACTCAAATTTTTTAGCGCTTTTCTCTGATAACGTTTTACCATGGATTTCGGAAATCAGGGTCAAAGCAACCAGTGGTCTTCATCAATCACAAATTCACCCATCTTTCTGGGACATGGCCTCAATTTTGATCAGATGCTTTTTATCAGAATTAATAAAAAAGACTTTTCACTTCCGGAAAACTAACTTTCCTTGATTTTCCTTCTTTATTGTACCCAATTGATCGAAAAAATGGGATCATCTTTTATTTAAGGCCGTTTGTCTTTTTTAGAAGGTCAAAATGTTACTTCCCTTGACACTAATTTGATGAATGGTCCTCTTTCGGATTCAATTTAAGTTTTTTAATCGGATTATCTTCCCCAAAAAACTCGGAAAAGTCGTCCATTCTTAAAATTTTAAATGACCATACAATACAAGGTCAAAAAAAATTGTCCATACATAAAAAGTTCTCACATTTCCTTTATAATTTGGATAAAATTATTCAACCTTGAGCTGATAATCAAAAAATGCACGGAAGTTTGATGAAACTTTGAAAAAAAAATTTTTTTTTTATTCAGATGAACTTTAAAAGCTAATGGAAGACTGGATCACAGCACTCAAAGAGACCATATCAACCCGTGAACGTAATTGGGTAATTAAAATTTTATTTATTTATTTATATATTTATTATTATATATTTTTATTTATTTATTTTATTTATGATTAGTCAGGGACCACTACAAATGAACTACATGACCTTCTGAGCGGGAGACATCGTTGGCAAGCGACTTCTCATGCTAGGCCTACCTACTGTAATTTGTAAAGACACATTATCTGGTAAAAAGTCTTTATTTAAAAAAGGAAGGTTTAAAATTGTTTTTTTAAGGGGTACATCACATGGATTGAGCTGTGAAATATGCAAATGGAAAGTTCACAAGCGATGTGCTTCCAAGGCAATAAACAATTGCAAATGGACGACTTTGGCGAGCGTTGGGAAGGAAATTATCGAAGACAAAGATGGAGTAATGTTTAAATGATTATTTTATTAATTTTTAAATAAAGAATATTTATATGCCGCATCAATGGATGGAAGGGAATCTTCCAGTTTCTTCCAAATGTGCTGTCTGCGAGAAGACATGCGGGTCGGTTTTGAGGCTTTTGGATTGGAGGTGCCTTTGGTGTAAGACGACCGTACATACGGCTTGTCGACCGAATTTTCCCATCAAATGTAACTTGGGCCCAAGTAGAGTTAGCGTAGTGCCTCCTACAGCTTTACATTCCGTTGGTATGTATTTTCTGACAGAGATGGGCAAAATCTTAATCATGAATTAAGATTTTAAATAGTAGGAATTCTGTGATTACGAATAAGATTAAATTCGTATTCACGTAGTAAAAGTATGATTAAAATCACACTCACGAGTAAAATCCTAATCACAGAGATGATTAAGAATCAACTCTTAATCACAGGAAATCTGTGATTAATCCCAGAAAGCTGTGATTAATCACCGTTGTGATTATTCAGGGATCTGTGATTAATCATAGGAAAATAATGATTAATCATTGGAATCTGTGATTAATGATAGGAAAATAATGATTAATCATTGGAATCATTGGAATCTGTGATTAATCATTGAAATCTGTGATTAATGATAGGAAAATAATGATAATCATTGGAATCTGTGATTAATCATAAAAATAATGAATCATTGGAATCTGGGAATCTGTGATCATAGGAAAATAATGATTAATCATTGGAATCTGTGATTAATCATAGAAAAATAATGATTAATCATTGGAATCTGGAATCTGTGATTAATTATAGGAAAGTAATAATTAATCATTGGAATCTGTGATTAATCATAGGAAAATAATGATTAATCATTGGAATCTGTGATTAATCATAGGAATAATGATTATTCATTGGAATCTGTGATTCATGATGGAATCTGTGATTAATGATAGGAAAATAATGATTAATCATTAATCTGGAATTTGATTAATATAGGAAAATAATGATTAATCATTGAATCTGTGATTAATATAGGAAATAATGATTAATCATTGGAATCTGTGATTAATATAGAAATAATGATTAATCATGGAATCTGTGATTAATCATAGGAAAGTAATGATTAATCATTGGAATCTGTGATTAATCATAGGAAAATAATGTTAATCATTGGAATCTGTGATTAATCATAGGAAAGTAATGATTAATCATTGGAATCTGTGATTATCATAGGAAAATAATGATTAAGCATGGAATCTGGGATTAATTAAGGGAAAAGCTTGATCAATCATCAGTAAATTGTGTAATCACAGTGAATCTGTGAATATTGTCACCTCTGATCACAATTACTCTCAAAAACTCAAAACTCAAAATCTATCAATTTCTACAACTCCAAAATTTAATCATTATTAATATTTTAATATTGACAAATCAAAATTTTCAGAATACAAATTGTACATTTTTTTTTCAATATTATTATTAATGATTAAAATTTTGGAGTTTAAGAGATTGATTGATTTTGTGTTTTTAGTTTTTGAGAGTAAGTTGTGATCAGAGGTGACAATATTCACAGATTCCTGTGATCACACAATTTATTGATGATTTATCAAGCTTTTTCCTTAATTAATTCAGATTCCAATGATTAATCATTATTTTCCTATGATTAATCACAGATTCCAATTAATTGATCAAGCTTTTCCCTTCCAATTAATCCCAGATTCCAATGATTAATCATTATTTTCCTATGATTAATCACAGATTCCTGTAATTAAACACAACGTTCCGGTGATTAATCACAGCTTTCTGGGATTCTTAATCATGTCTGTGATTAGAATTTTATTCTTAATCATACTCGTGAATGTGATTTTAATCATACTTTTACTACATGAATACGAATTTAATCTTATTCTTAATCACAGAAAAATATTCTCATGATTTTGCCCATCTCTGTTTTCTGACTTGTAAATAATTTTTTTGCTTATCAAACTTCTTTTTAGGTTCTGACGATGCTTGGGAAGCAGTCAGACCTCAAGGTTGTTCCCCTTTGCTAGTTTTCGTTAATTCAAAATCAGGCGACAATCAAGGCGTTAAGTTCTTAAAAAGATTTAAACAGTTGTTAAATCCTGCACAGGTGTTTGATCTAATCACTTCGGGACCAACATTAGGGTAATTTTATTTTTAAATATCTAGACCAATGTTGCGGATTTTATTGCTATAATTAAAATCCCAACACTGATCTATTTTGATGTGTCCAAATTAACCGTTTTAACCCTTTCGAGACCGCGTCTGACGCCAGATTCTTTGCGCTACTGGCGCAGCACTTTTCCCCGACCGCTCCCAGCATCCAGCAAAGCACAGAAAGTGACGAGTGATGCGATCATCTCTTGTCCTTCCCCAACAGATTGCCAGTTTTTGCATGTCGCTGCGCCACGGGAAGCAAATTTTTTTAGAGAGGCTTCCCACTGGCGCCGCTGGGCAACTACGCCTGCGGTCTCGAAAGGGTTAACATATTCGTAGTTTTTCCATTTCACTATTTGAATTTTATTATTTTAGATTACAACTATTTAGAAGATTTGACCCATTTAGAGTATTGGTTTGTAGTGGAGATGGTTCGGTTGGTTGGGTCTTATCTGAGATAGATAAGCTTAATATTACTGTAAGTAGTTTAGTTTTAGTTTGGCTGTTTCTAGAGCCTAAATTTTTATATTTTTAGAAACAATGTCAAGTTGGCGTACTACCATTGGGAACAGGGAACGACCTCGCTCGCGTTTTGGGCTGGGGAGCTTCCTGCGACGACGACGCCAACCTCACTCATATTTTAGACAAATATGAAAAGGCGACGACCAAAATTCTCGACCGGTTCGCCATTTTTAGATTTATGGCGTTAAATAATTTAATTTTTAGATGGAGCATAATGACTTTTGAAAGACCAATATCAGTGCCTAATGAAGAGAAAATTCATATTGATTCAGCTCTCCCAGCGATGGCTGCCTACGAAAATTCCGTCGTCTCTCATTTAAGCAATATTCTTGAATCCGACGACCATTCATCAATTCTATCTTCTGCCAAGTAAAACAAATTAAAATCATTTTTCATTTATTTTCTCTAGAGTTTTATGTGAAACTGTCAAGGACTTCATAATGCGAGCAGGCGAGATATCTTTAATCCAAGGGGACGACGAATTAAATTCAAAATGTACAATTTTACGCGAAAAATTAGACCAAATGTTAAATTCTTTACTTGTAGAAGGCCTCGAGTTGGTAATTAAACCTTTTTTTAATATTTTTTTTCTAACTTTTTGTCAGGATGAGGAAAAACTTGAAAAATATACGACTGAAAAAGCAGAAAAAGATAATCAAGTTATGGAAGAAAGAGGGAGATCAAAAGTAGGTTTTTTTTGGCTTCTGTGATTGTTAATGTTTTTTTTTAGCTTCCGACTCAAGAGCATTTGAAAATGAGGGCGAATAGCCTTAAAAGAGCTGTAAGACAATTGATTGAGCATTCCGAACGGGCTGTCGATGAGCAGAATATGGCGAGAATGATGCATGTTGAGACAGGAAAAGACAATGAGCCATCTCTTTTAGAACCTAATGTAAACTAAAAAAAAAAGAGGAAAACACACTGATTTTTTTTATTTTAGATTGGAAGATCAGAGTTTTTAAGTATTTCCCCTCTTCCGATGATTAGAAGAGATTCTAATATATCATCGAGTGATCTTGCGTTAGAAGAACTTCCCGTGCCGACTGAATTCGCTGATTCTCGACGGCCGAGTACTTCAAAAATAAATTCTCCGTAAGTGAGGACTATATTATCAAATTTTAAAAATGATTCAAAATCTTGATTAAAAATCTTTCTTAGATACACTTCATACATGATACATTCATCATCCGGTCATTTTTTTGCTGAATGGTAAAATGAAATAAAAACTGTTTCCTTTAGATCTCTTTGTTACATAATGGGATCCATAGCACAACGATGTATAAAAGAAAATTAGAGCCTAGTCCTTTGTAAAATAATGCTTTTTTTGAAGTCCAGGTCCTTTGAATGTTAGGTCAGAAAGATGAGAAAGCCTTGCACATGCATGTTTTTTCAGGTTCTGTGAATATATCCCATGTGCGTGTTGTTTAGGAGGAGGAATTAAGGGTTTGGTGGTGGTTTCAGGGTTGTTCCTGATGAGTTTGACGGTTCTGAGAAAATCCAAGTTGTTGTAAACATTGAGCATAAGTCAGAAGATACGGATCCTGAATGTCAGCTGACGCCGGATGAAGATAAATTGGATGACGAGAATCAAGGTATTTTCTCTGGATTAAAACTGGCTCAAGAACTAGCCAACATTTGCCATATCGACTCCTCTGAAACCTCAGACGAAAGCCCCGAAGGGACGAAAGAACTTGACAAAAAAGACATACAGAGAGGTTTCAGGATCTCGAAAAAGTCGAGACAGAGTATTAAGTTTAAGACGGGCTCGTGCGAGACGGTCGACGCGACGAACTTGATATCGACGAGCCCGGACGAGGAAGACGACGACGATTTTACACGCGAGCTCGGCCTCGCTGTGACTAAACGCTGTAGCATCGCTCATTTTATCGAAGGTAACGACATCGCGCGCAGGTCCATCAAGTGTAGGCATAAGAAACTGCAATCACTCGATGATCTCGACCTCTGCGACTCTAAAAACGAGTCGGAAATCCTTATGAAAGTACCAACCATTCAAATTTCGCATTCAGATAACGATTCTCCTCAACACGAAAATGAAAAGTACGACCCGAAACCAGCGACGTTTTTAGACGTCGTACAATTTCGCATTCAAGGATCCAACAGCAATTTAAGAGGAAGCTCTGACGGGATGTATTTGACTGAATTTCAAGATACTCATCGTAAAAGCCTTGCTCTTTCTGAAACCGATGATGAAGAGTTAGTGAGGTAATCCTCTCTCCAAATCTTTGCCTGTCTCGTTTTCTTTTTTACTCTTAATTCTGCTGTTCTCCCAACCAGCTTCTTTGTTTTTAAACCTTTTTCTTTCGTATATTATTTGAAATAATGTAATCCTAAAAAGTAAACCATTTTCGTTTCGTCTTCTAAAATTAAACAAAATGTCCTTTTTTGATATGAGGCGCTTCAAATACGAAGGGCGAACTCGACAAAACGTAGTTTTGAGATATTCGCATTTTAAAGTTTTCTGTTAAGGGCGAACTCAATTTTCGTGGCGAGATTTTAGAATCATCATAGAATCATAGAGAAAAGGGTTTTTTAAAAATCACCAAATCTCGAAAAGAAAAAAAAATTAAATAAAAAAGGTTGAGAGTAGAGCTTTGCCGCATATCGGTTTTTACGTATTTTAAAGGGGAAAAAAGGGGAAACTCAATATAAAAATTACATGGGTGTATTCTTCAAAAGGTCTAGAATCTGAAAATGAAAAAAAAAAAATTTGTCCGATGTCGAGTTCGCCCTTCGTATTCGGAGCGCCTCATATAAATATTGTAGCCATAATATCTTTTCGACAGAGTAATACTTTTTTGAAATCCATAGCTTTGTTCCAACCGCAGTTTGAAACTGGTTTGAAACTACTGGAGCATGCTCAGAAGGACTTAGACATCAAATCTGACTTCTCAACTCATTTTTCCGTCAAATCTGACCTGCAAATCCTTCTGCGCATGCTTCAGGAGTTTCAAACCAGTTTCAAACTGAAGTTGGAACAAACCTAATGGTTTTTTTTTTTTTTTTTTTTTTTTTTTGACCCAGTATTTCTACAAACAATTAAAAAATATAATTAATTTTTTTTAAAACCCACATTAGAAGCATTGAACCACTGTGAATCAGAGATGGGCGAAATCTTAATCATGAATATAGTAGGAAAATAATGATTAATCATTGGAATCTGTGATTAATCATAGGAAAATAATGATTAATCATTGGAATCTGTGATTAATCATAGGAAAATAATGAGTAATCATTGGAATCTGTGATTAATCATAGGAAAATAATGAGTAATCATTGGAATCTGTGATTAATCATAGGAAAATAATTATTAATCATTGGAATCTGTGATTAATCATAGGAAAATAATGAGTAATCATTGGAATCTGTGATTAATCATAGGAAAATAATGATTAATCATTGGAATCTGTGATTAATCATAGGGATATAATGATTAATCATTGGAATCTGTGATTAATCATTGGAAAATAATGAGTAATCATTGGAATCTGTGATTAATCATTGGAAAATAATGAGTAATCATTGGAATCTGTGATTAATCATAGGAAAATAATGATTAATCATTGGAATCTGTGATTAATCATAGGGATATAATGATTAATCATTGGAATCTGTGATTAATCATAGGAAAATAATGAGTAATCATTGGAATCTGTGATTAATCATAGGAAAATAATGATTAATCATTGGAATCTGTGATTAATCATTGGAAAATAATGATTAATCATTGGAATCTGTGATTAATCATAGGAAAATAATGATTAATCATTGGAATCTGGGATTAATCATAGTCGTTGGAATCTGGTATTAATCATAGGAAAATAATGATTAATCATTGGAATCTGGGATTAATTAAGGGAAAAACTTGATCAATCATTAGAAAATTGTGTGATCACAGGAATCTGTGAATATTGTCATCTCTGATCACAATTTACTCTCAAAAACTAAAAACTTAAAATCTATCAATCTCTAAAACTCCAAAATTTTAATCATTATTTATAATATTGAAAAGTCAAAATTTTTGATAAATTAAATGTACAATTTGTATTCTGAAAATTTTGATTTGTCAATATTATAAATAATGATTAAAATTTTGGAGTTTTAGAGATTGATAGATTTTGAGTTTTTAGTTTTTGAGAGTAAATTGTGATCAGAGGTGACAATATTCACAGATTCCTGTGATTACACAATTTACTAATGATTGATCAAGCTTTTCCCTTAATCAATTCCATATTCTAATGATTAATCATCATTTTCCTATGATTAATCACAGCTTTCCTTTGATTAAGAGTTGATTCTTAATCATCTCTGTGATTAGGATTTTATTCTTAATCATACTCATGAGTGCGATTTTAATCATACTTTTACTACGTGATTACGAATTTAATCTTATTCTTAATCACAGAAAAATATTCCTTTGATTTAAAATTATTATTCATGATTAAAATTTTGCCCACCTCTGCTGTGAATGCAGCTTTTCCTTGCATATATTTTTTTTTAGAATTTCCTCTAAATGTTGTGTCTAATTTTTTTAATGTGAAAATGTCTCCCCTCACTACTTAAATATTGTGTTGAGCACTTTTTTATGTTCAAATTTTTAAATTTTATATTTTATTTACCTAATTCTTTTTTATTTCTGTTATTCTTTAATTTTTAAAAGTTTCAAGTAACCTTTTATTTGTATTAAAAATAAGATTTTATAAAAATTAATTTTTGTTGTATTTATAAAAATTCGCATGGTTTTAATTTTTTATATTTTTTTAAAATGTCATGTCCACATCATTAGACAAGCATGAACACTACGCTTTTTTTAATTTAAATTTTAAAAGAATTAAAGCACTTTTTAAAATTATAGATTTCACGGCTTCGCTAGTAGAGGTTCGCTCCAGAGCCAAAATCAGACGCCGCAAGTAATTGTAGATCCACCTTCACCAACGGGCGAAGATTCACCTTCTAGGCGATTTAGCTATGACTGTTGTAGAAAATGTAAGATTTTTTAAATGTTAGTGATTTTTAATTTTTTGTTTTTAAAAGTGTCAGCGGCGTCGCCATGTTCTTTGGTCAAATCGGACGCTTCGGATTCTAAAACTATTCCGGAAAAAAGACTTCCAATTATAAATCCTCTTGTTAGGTTACCAATGTGGCCAAGTAAGCTTTTTTTCATTATTTTCAAACTGAATGTAATCTATTTTTTTAGATGTTTCTGGGTCTGGGCTTGTTGGAAAAGTTTTATTGGCTAACGCTGATGCCTTGTGTGCAGCTGCCGTTCCATTGATGGATCCACATGAAACTCTTTTGTATGCTTTAATTTTAGCTTTTGAAATATTCAATTTTTGTTTTTGCAGGGAGGGCTTTAGAGAAAAATGCGTTATGAATAATTATTTCGGGATTGGGATTGATGCGAAAATAAGTCTTGATTTTCATCAAAAGCGAGAGGAACATCCTGAAAAATGTAGATCAAGAGCGAAGAATTATATGTGGTATGGAGTTCTGGGTAGTAGAGAATGGCTTCAGGTAATTTTTTATTTCTTATTTGTTGTTTTTTGTTAATTTTTATTTTAGAAAACTTATAAAAATTTGGAACAAAGAGTTCAGCTTGAATGTGATGGACAGCGGATTCCTTTACCTTCGCTTCAGGGGATCGTTATATTGAATATTCCTAGGTGAAATTAATATATTGTTTTATTCTTTATTTTTGTTTTAGTTTTATGGGTGGGACGAATTTTTGGGGTGGTACGAAAGAAGGAGAGGTGTTTTTGGCGCCGAGCGTTGACGATCAAGTTTTGGAGGTGGTTGCTGTTTTTGGGTCTGTTCAGATGGCGGCTTCTCGTCTTATCAATCTTCAGCATCATCGGATAGCGCAATGCCATACTGTTCAGATTAATATTACTGGAGATGAAGGGGTACCGATACAGGTTGATGGAGAAGCCTGGATTCAACCTCCTGGAATGATTCGGATTATACATAAAAATAAAATGAGGATGCTTTGTCGCAATAGGGTAATTATATTTTGATGTTGAATAACATTTAAGCCGTCATTAGTAGGCCAAGCTCCTTTTAAACCGACTTAGTGAGTAAGTGGTCATGTTGACTCTTGCCACTGGGTACAGGAATCCCCAGGTGGACTTTGGGACGTTTTCCCGATTCTTTTGGCCGATAAACCTCCTTTTTAAACCATACTTGGTGAGTGAGTGGTCATGTTGACTCTTGCCACTGGGTCAGGAATCCTTAGTTGGACTTCTGGACGTTTCCTCTGTTTCTTTTGGCCAAGAAATCTCCTTTTTAAACCATATTTAGAGAGTCAGTGGCCATGTTGACTCTTGCCACTGGGTCCAGAAATCCCCTGGTGGACTTTTGGACGTTTACCCTGTTTCTTTTGGCCGAGAAACCTCCTTTTTAAACTTTCTTAGTGGGTGAGTGGTCATGTTGACTCTTGCCACTGAGTCCAGGAATCCCTAGGTGGACTTTTGGACGTTTCCTCTGTTTCTTTTGGCCGAGAAACCTCCTTTTTAATCCATACTTAGTGAGTGAGTGGTCATGTTGACTCTTGCCACTGGGTCCAGAAATACCCAGGTGGACTTTTGCTGATTCTTTTGGCTGAAAAACCTCCTTTTTAAACCATACTTAGTGAGTCAGTGGTCGTGTTAACTCTTACCTCTGAGTCCAGGAATCCCGAGTTGGATGGACGTTATCCTGATTCTTTTGGCCAAGAAACCTCATTTTTAAACCATATTTAGTGAGTAAGTGACTCTTGCCACTGAGTCCAGAAATCCCCAGGTGGACTTTTGGACGTTTTCCTGATTCTTTTGGCCGAGAATCCTCCTTTTTAAACTGTACTTAGTGAGTGAGTGGTCAAGTTGACTCTTACCACTGGGTCCAGGAATCCTTAGGTGTACTTTTGGACATTTCCTCTGTTTCTTTTGGCTGAGAAACCTCCTTTTTAAACTGTACTTAGTGAGTGAGTGGTCAAGTTGACTCTTACCACTGGGTTCAGAAATTCCCAGGAGGATTTTAGGACCTTCTCCTGCCTCTTTTGGCCAATGAAACTCCTTTTTTTTTCTTTCCTTATATCCTCCTAATTTCATCAATTCCTTATTCTTTTCATTCAACCCTTCTTTTTAAGCAAAATTCTGTTTTTAGGCTTTAGAAACAAGTTTACGTTCTTGGCAAGAAAAGCAAAAACAAAGTAGCAAACTTCGACCTTCAATTTCGCATTCTTTATCTCAAAGCGAAATGCAAATATTGATTTCTTTCATAGAAGCAACAACCACTCTTGTCAAGTAAGCTTTTTTTTATTATAAAAACAAAGTTAACAATTTTTTAGATGTGTTAAACTTTTGATAATTCGCCACCCATCGATAGAAGCGGAAATCTACGATTTGGCTGATAGGACGGCTTCCAATTTGGAAAAGGTTCATCCCAGCGGAAAAATACAACAAGGGGTAACTAAAACTTAAAAAAAATTAAAAAATCATAATTTATGTTAGCCTGAACTTCGTCTTCTTCTTACATCTTTGGTTTCAAGCGCTAGAGAGTTACATGAAGAAGCTTGCCAATTATTGAAAGAAAAAGCACATAGCTTGGTAATTTAAGTTTTTTTAAAAGTAAAAAATTTTAATCAGAAATTTAGCAATTAGCTCCAGAGCTTGAATCTCAACTTAGCATGGCGTTGACGACGATGGAAAGTGAACTGAGGAAATGCCACGTTTCAGAAAGTGGTCAAGCTCTTGTTTATTTACAGCAACTTTCAGATCAGGTTTTATAAACAAAATTTGTAACTATTATTAATTTAAATTTTTAGGAGAGAAAAAGCAAAAGTAAATTATCATGGTTGAAATTTAGAAGAGATAAAATGGATAAAGGAGATGCAAAAGGGATTTCTAGAGAAGTCAGCTCTTGGGGTGTTCATGAGGTATTTTTTTTATGTTATTCATTGTTAGTTTTGCCCAAAATTTGGTCGCGAAAAAGAAAGGAAAGAGAGAAAAATAAGTTTTTAGTTTCAGCCCTCTTCTCCCTCAATGTCGTCAATTTGAGCGTTACCTTCTAGCCATGTCTTCAGGGTTTTTATATAAGGTATCGGCCCCCTTAAAATATTTAGAATGCCAATTGTGTAGGATTGAGGTGGAACTTCCCAGTTACTAAATCAGAAATATTTCCAGACTGTCCGGAAACATAAAAAACATTAAAATTTTGGACTTTTTCTATGAGGAGAAAAAAAATGTATAGTTTGAGATGTAAGAATAAAAGTCACTTTTTTTCTTTAAAGGCTTTTCGACGCCATAATAAAGTGTCAAGAACCCATTTGAAATATCAAAGGACGATAATGTTTTTAAAAGAAAATGTTAAGTTCAAAATATGAGATTATTTTTTTTAGGTTGGAGCATGGCTTGAGTCGATCCAATTGGGCGAGTATGCGGAAGCTTTTGCACGTCATGACGTGCGAGGGCGAGAAGTCGTCACGCTCACCAGGAGAGACTTAAAGGATCTCGGCGTCACTAAAGTCGGACACGTTAAACGTTTACTCTATGCCGTCAAAGATTTACAGTATTCATCTTAATTCAATCTCAGCTAAAATGCCCCTTTTTTAAACAAATGTGATAATTTGTATGTTTTTCTTATTTTTTGAATCTCTCATTTCTGATCTCAAAATTTTCATGAACATCTTTCTTCTGTCAAGGGACCAATTGGTCTTAAAACTTATCTGTAAAATACGGGTAAAATTTACCTTTCTTTTTTTTACTCTCGCTTTCTAAAAGCAATAAAAAAAAACTTAGCAATTTTTTTTAAGGTTGTGTGTTTTAGTCACTGATTAGTATTTATAAATATCCTTAAATTTGTTACCAATGGAGTATTTAATGTTTTCTTTAGTATTAAAATGTGAGATTTTTTTAAGTTTTTTTTTTCTAATTTCTACTTCTGTGGTATTTAATCCTCCCCCTTATTAGATATATTTATAGCAATACTTTTCACTAATCTTTCAATTATAGCACTGTAGATTATAAAATCTATATAGACTGGATTTGTGGCTACTTTTTAAATAACAATATTTTATTATAAAAAAAATCACTTAAATTCTGTGATTTGTTAAAATTCTTTAAATATGACCAAAATTTGTGCTAAAAATTTGGATTTGGTGAATAAAACGGGTTTAACGCTAAAAAAAAGTATTATAAAAATATCATAATCAGCTAACCTTTTTGGCTTTGCTGCCATTAAAATTGTTCCTAATGTTTTTATTTTTTTAACAATTTTATTTATTAACTCTTTTATATAAATGAAAACAGGTCGATATTTAATTTTTCAATAAAAAAGTTAAGTCTATGGGGTGGTCAATTTATAAAAAAAATTGTGAAAAAAGGGTTTTTACTCAAAAATCAAAATAAAAAAGATGTTTTCATTCTCAAAATGTTGAGGTTAATTTGGTATTGTATCCAATAAAATTATGTAAGTTAGAAAAACATGACTTTTTCAAATTTTTATAAAATGACCATCCATTTAAGAAGGAAAAAAACAATTTTAAACTTTCAAACTTCATTTCTTGTGATAACCTGATAACCTTTCACTGTATGAACAAAGACTACACTCTGTGATTTTGACATTTATCAAAATAATTAAACCACGAATAAAACTGTGTGTTATTTCATTTTTCGACTGTTCAAATATTTCTCTTGTAGTTTTGTAGTCGTAGGAAACAAAAGAAGTGCTGAAGAAGGTAGAAAAAACCTTTTTGACCACCGAAATTGCCTTGCGCATTGTATAATCATTAGTCAATAGAAACCTGGATATGAACTCAAAATTGTGTGTAGAGTTCAATTCTAAAATACGATTTAAGCCTTGTATTTGATATAGAAAATTTTAAAAACCTCTGCAATTTTTGAAACGTGATAAATATTTTGTTTGTGAGTTCTTTTCGCACAGTTGCACTGTGATATAAAAAAAAATTGTCTAAAATATTGGTGCATAATTTTGTTTTTCCATATCTTAATGACCAATGGTCAAAACAAGACCATCTACAGAAAATTCTGAAAAAAAAAATTTCTGTGATACATCTTTGTGTGATTTTTGATCTCTTTTGTTTAAAAGCACTTCCGTTTCTTCTGTTTCAAAATAAAAAGACTTTTTTTTCCTGTCACATAGGATTTTATTTATAGGCATCATCTTCCGATTTTGTTTACCTGTAGAAACGATTGCCTTCTTAAAATAATTTTATGCAATAAATAAAATACATATTATGTATATTAGATTGAAAAATATATTAATAAATGAATGTTATCGCAATATTAATTCACGTTTTTGGCAATATTGTGAAAATTGTTGAAAAATATAATCCTTCAAAAAAGCAACAAAATGTAATCATTTTATTCCTGCATCAAGTTCGTCTTTTTAGCTTCCTTACAGAAGTTATTGTGATACCCTCGACGTCGGGTTTTTGGGGAAGATTTACCGATCATCGATATTGATCTTTACCGATCATCAATATTGATCTTTACCGATCATCAATATTGATCTTTACCGATCATCAATATTGATCTTTATCGATCATCAATCATCAATATTGATCTTTATCGATCATCAATCATCAATATTGATCTTTACCGATCATCAATCATCAATATTGATCTTTACCGGCCGGCCGTCCATAGCATTTTTTCCGGAACACTTTACGGCCACAATTTTCAACCGATTTTCACCAAATTTTCTATAGTCGGTGAACAAGAATGTAACGAGGGCGATTTTTGAATTTCGAAAAAAATGGCGGAGATATGCCTGTTTGAAATTTTAAAAAATTCGCTGCAGCCGAACCAATTTTCGTCCAATTTTCACCAAATTTTCACCAATTACTCCTTATATTTTTTAAGAATTTTTGGTGTAAAAAATTGCCACTTTTTAATTATTATTTTTTTTAGTAGGGAGAAATTCCATACTTCTACGCCTAACGAGAGGGACCTCTCTTTGCCAAAAATCCCATTATTGCTACCTAGATACTTTTGGGAAAAAAAACTTAGAAAATTTTTCGGAAAAAAAACTCGGAAAATTAAAAAAAAATTGGAAAATTTTTCGGAAAAAAAAATCCCCCCCCCTCCCCCGTTATACTTCCCTTTATACTTCCCCTCCTTTATACTTCCCCTTTCATATACTTCCCCCTTCTATATTTTTCCTTCTCTTTAAGGAAGTTTTCGTTGGAAGCTGTTCAAACCAGTACTTTCATTAGACCGAGAATCGCGGCCCAAAAATTGAGAAAAATGCTGGAAATCAGGTTAAAAAAGAGTTTCTGGCATAAAAAGCCATGGAAAACTGAAAGTTATTCAAAAAGTGGCTTTCTTGGCCTAAAAACTGAGGAAAACGCCCGAAAAAAAGGCACAGCATAGCTGTCGCTAGCCAAAATTCATTTAGGTGAAGCAGGAGTAGGGAAAAGGGCGAAATTTCAGAAAATTTTATTTTTCAAATAACCAATTTACAAATCATTTTCCAAAGTGTCTGTCGTCATGGTGTCGCTGGTCAAAGCGTTGAACTGCACCAAAACTATTTCGTATGTCACGATAGTCCCTGCCAACTAAAATAAAGAAATTATAAAAACATCATGGAGGCAAAAGCAATCTCCAAATTTTTGGAACCAAAAAATTGCCTACCGTCAAAATGAGGCTTCTGGTGATGGTGAAAAACTTGCATCCTGTAAAAGCTGGTGTATCAAATGATATTTGCTCAACTAATCGTTGCACCTAAAACTTAAACTTTCAATAGGCCAGTTTCAATCAACACACACCTCGATATTAAAAGTGTCGCTTGATACAGAAAACAAGGCAGACAAAGGTGCTCTGCTGTTGTCATAGACGTTAGAAGCAGTCAAACAGACGGCGCTTGTTCGAAACAATATATGGCCAAATGATAAATAAAAATAGATAACTTTATAAACAGACTGCATCGGTCTATAAAATACATTAGCTTTATCGTTTTAAAATTTGAAATTACTTTAAACTGTTGAGCAGTTGAAGACAAATGAAAAAAAGGTTGTTGGTAAAAGACATAAGAATGATGGGCGATAACGCTTCATCAAGAGTCTTCGTCAAAACAGACAGCCTGTTGAAGTTCTCCCTTGTTTTTTTCCAGTACTCCAAAGGCTTTTCCTGTACAAAATTTTTAGGGTACATTCCACTTGGGTTACAGTAAGTCTAAAAATTTTTTTTAAAAATTCTGCTCTTGTTATAACCGAATTTTTACTATGAGCGGATAGATAAATAATAGCTTTGTTCCAACCGGAGTTTGAAACGGGTTTGAAACTCCTGGAGCATGCGCATAAGAATTTGCACGTCATAACCTAACATACATAACCTAAGTCGACTTTCTATCATTTTTATTTTCTCACTCTGTGACGGACGCTTTCAATTTCTTTGCTCAGCTGTTGATATTTTGAACTTAGCGCCAGTGAAATCGCCATAATAAATAAATCTGGAAAATTCCATGCCATAGTAGCTACAACCCTGACTGCTACCATCATTTCCTTTAAAATATTTATCTCTGAAAAATTTTTGTTTATATTTTAAATTATATTCCTCTGAAACCTTTTCTAGGATGAAATATCGCTTCTAAATGAGCCAGAACGTGTTCAACTGTAAAAATTTGTAGTTTTTATCTTTTTTTGGTTAAAATAGTTACGGATGGACATAGTCATGAAGGCGACTGTTAAAATTAAAATACGACGCGCGATTTTGACTGGTTTAAGTTCGACCATGAATTCTTCGACTTTATGCCATTCGTCTATGATGGGCTTCCAGTTTGTGGCAAGACGCATAAAGAATATCATCGATATGCACGTAGATCCGAAGAACATGATGTCGCCTAAAAGAAACTGAACTTGCGGAGTTTTTTAATTAAATACCAACTTAAAATTCGGTTGCTGACGACTTTGTCCGTTTTAAGACGCCAAAAAGCCATCCCGGTCATCGTCGCCGTGAAGCATATCATGAAAAGGCTTAGAAGAGTCTTTACACTCCTCAAAACAAACCTGTAAAATATTTTCAAAATTTTTTTTTCCTACTAAATGAAATGACGTGCCTAATTTTTTGTCTTTCGTCTGTAAAGACGCCGTAGAGAGGGAAAACGCCGATTAATTGGCCAATAACAAGGACTGGACGTAATACGATATGGATTTCGTCTTTTCTCTTCGTCTTCGGTTTTCCTGTTCGAACATTTTGTCGTGGGGAAAAATCAAATATTCTCTCCTTACCGAACTTCCTCCCTCCGGCCAAAAACTCCCTTTGGACAATCCCAGTAGCAGGCATTTTACAAATCGCATTACTGAGAACAAAAAAAAATCATATTTCCTTAAAATATTTCATGTCAATTACAAGCAATTCATTTTTATTGGGTTTGTTGAATAATATTTTATCGGTCAATAATATATTTTTAATGTGACTTTCGTGTAGGAGAAACAACATGAAAATAAAGCGAACATGAATGTTTCCTCGACTAATTGGACTGGTGTTTATTCAAGTCTTGGAAGATAAACATGTTGATATTTCGAGACGTTAAACGTTCGCAAATTGTCGGGGGGGACAATAAAAAGACGTGAAATGTTTCCACTCTGAGATGTTTATCGTTCAATGTCTGGAGTACTCAAATGGCACGGCAAGAAAACGAAAAGTTTTTCTGGAAAAACGAGAAAAATTTTCAATTTTTAATGTTCAACCGATTGAGCTGATCATTTTTTAACTTCCTTTAAGAAGTTATTGGTTGTTTGGTGAATAATTGACTATTCGGACGTTTTTTCCGTTATACTTCCCCTTCCATAATACTTTCCCTCCCTCATACTTCCCCCTCCTTTATATTTCCTCCTCCGTTATACTTCCCCTCCTTTATGTTTCCTCCTAAAAAACGTCTGAATAGTCAATTATTCAGCAAACAACCAATAGAAAAAAACGGACGACCAACAAATCACCAAATAAAGAAGTTATTGTGATACCCTCGACGTCGTGTTTTGGGGAAGGGAAGGGTCAAATCGAATATTGATCTTTACCGATATCAACATTGTCAGTGGTGCCGGCCGGCCCATATTTTCTTTAGTCGGTGAACAAGAAACTAATGAGGGCGATTTTTGAATTTCGAAAAAATGGCGGAGATATGTCTGTTAGAAATTTTAAAAAATTCGCTCCGGCCGAACCGTTGGTCTGATTTTCACCAGATTTTCACCAATTACCTACTCCTTATATTAAAAAAAATCTCCCTCCGTTATACCCCCGCCCTTATACTTCCCCTCCCTCATACTTCCCCCTCCTTTATACTTCCCCTCCCATATACTTCCCCCTCTATTATATTTGCCCTCCTTTATATTTCCTCCTCCGTTATATTCCCCTCCTTTATATTTCCTCCACCGTTATACTTCCCCTCCTTTACACTTCCCCTCCTATATTTTTAGTTCTCTTTAACTCACCAATTACCTTACTACCTTTATTTCACCAATTACCTTATATTTTAAAAAAATCTCCCGCCGTTATACCCCCACCCTTATACTTCTCCCTTCTTTATACTTCCCCTTCCATTATATTTTCCCTCCTTTATACTTCCCATCCTTTACACTTCCCCCTCCTATATTTTTACTTCTCTTTAACTCACCAATTACCTTACTACCTTTATTTCAACAATTACCTGCTCCTTATATTAAAAAAAAACTCCCTCCGTTATACCCCCACCCTTATACTTCCCCCTACTTTATACTTCCCCTTCTTTATATTTCCTCCTCCGTTATACTTCCCCTCCTTTACACTTCCCCTCCTATATTTTTACTTCTCTTTAACTCACCAATTACCTTACTACCTTTATTTCAACAATTACCTGCTCCTTATATTTAAAAAAAATCTCCCTCCGTTATACCCCCGCCCTTATACTTCCCCCTACTTTATACTTCCCCTTCTTTATATTTCCTCCTCCGTTATACTTCCCCTCCTTTACACTTCCCCTCCTATATTTTTACTTCTCTTTAACTCACCAATTACCTTACTACCTTTATTTCAACAATTACCTGCTCCTTATATTTAAAAAAAATCTCCCTCCGTTATACCCCCGCCCTTATACTTCCCCCTACTTTATACTTCCCCTTCTTTATATTTCCTCCTCCGTTATACTTCCCCTCCTTTACACTTCCCCCTCCTATATTTTCTTCTCTTTTAAGGAAGTTTTCGTTGGAAGCTCTTCAAAATAGTACTTTTACCAGGGTTTAAAATTGTGTTTAAAGGCGCAGCGAATACTCTAAACCCGCACAACACCTCTGCTTTGCATTTAGGCTAATAGTCAAATATGGAAACGTCAGGAAATGCGATTAAGGAAAAATCCCAAAAATTGAGCAAATTGCTAAAAACCCAGTTAAAATATGGGTTTTCTGGATAAAAAAAAACCTAGGAAAACGACCGAAAATCCGGTGGAAATCACTGCTAAAACTTTCGTATGCCAGTAAAATGAAGTTTTTTCGGTCAAAAACCGAGAAAAACGTCGGGGGATCCGGTAGACGGAGGGTCTCAAGGCCAAGAATCCGGTCGAAAGAAGCGAAAACACGAGAAAAACTCAAGAAAAATCACAATAATTGTTAAAGGAGGGGAAATATAACAATAATTGGCCAAAAAGGCCAAGAAAACCCCCGGAAAAATCAGCTACTTTTGGTAGTTTTTGGGTAGGTATTTTTACTTTTGGTAGCAAGTCTCCTAAAGTTGGAGAAAAAATGAAGGCGTTGAAAGAAGAAAAGAAATTTCTCTAGAGGAGAGGTCTCAGTCGAGCAATTTAGATACTGGTTGACATTTTTTAAAATAAATTTTCATTTATAGATGAATAAAATTTTTATTTAATTTTAATAAGCTATAAAGCATTTTCAACTCGACGAAATGTGTTTTCTCAAGAGCAGAGGACAGGCTTTTCCGTGTTGATTCCATCGCCTGTCAATGAGTTGAATTGGACGAGTACAATTTCATAAGTCACGATAGTCCCTGCCAACTAACACAAAATTAGATTCTTCATTAAATTACAACACTCACGGTAAGCATAAAACTGCGTGTTATATAAAAAAATTTTCCTCCCGTCAACGCCACTGTGTCGAACGCGATTTGCGCCACAAGTCTTTTAACCTATAAAAAAGTCCCAAAAAATTGTGTTCTTTTTTCCATACATGAAAATACTTGCTTCGTCATTGTAGGAGTCACTCGAAACGGAAAAGAGGGCGGACAAAGGGGCTTTGCTGTTATCGTAAATTTTTGAGGCTGTCATACTCACCGCGATCGTCCTGAACAATAGATGTCCGAAAGACAAACAAAAATAAACAAGTTTCGAAATCGACTGCATGGGCCTGAACAGAAAAAAAATGAGGACCCCCTTTTTTTATAAACTTTTCGTTTACTTTAAACTATTTAAAAGTTGAAGGCATATAAAATAAAGGTTGTTTGTAAAAGACAGAAGGACAATCGGAGAAAGAATGATGTCCAGTCTCTTCGTCAGCAAAGCTATCTTATTGTAAATTTCTCGAGTTTTATGCCAGTATTCTATCGGTTTCTCCTAAAATGGACGTTCATTTCTGTGAACCGGAATCTTCTTTTCACCTTATTCCGGACAGATTCTAGTTCAAGATTTAATTTTTCAAATTTTGAACTGATCGCTATAGAGATGGCCATGAGAAAAAGATCGTGAAGTTCCATGTCATCGTTATCATAAAATTAATGAAGGAAACTAGGAAGCCTTTCCAACTTCTGAATTCTGTAAATGCAAATACATGTTTGAATGCGTTGATATAAAACAATTTGATGGAATGCGGATCATCGCAATGACCTTTGCTCATGTACGTCTCCATATTCGCAAGAAGGTGTTCACCTATGAGCGAAAAATAAGTTATCATATGTTGTTTTTTTAGCTTACAGATCGACATCGACATGAATAAGACTGCAAGAATGACTATTCGGAGAGCAGAACGGTTCGGCTTCAGTTCCGACATGTACGAATCTACTTTATACCAGTCGTCCATGATGGCTTTCCATTTTGAAGCAAGGCGGAAAAAATAAATCATAGAAAACGTAGAAGCGCCGTAAAACATCAAATCTCCGATAATTCTATGGCTAAATACGTCATCTTGACGGATCTTCATAAAAGTCAAGGCGTCATCACGGAGGAAACGAGGATAGCGACAATCGACAGAAAAGACTTCAAACTTCGCAATACGAACCTGCAAGTTTCAACCGAAGATAACCTCAACTTAACCTCTTGGCGTCCAGAAAAACCTGGAACTTTCTAACCTTATTTTGGAAGGGTCGTCTGTAAAAACGCCATAGAGCGGCATTATTGCAATGAATTGCGCAATCCCCAAAATCGGTCTCAGAATAACATGGCCATCTTCTTTCTTTCTTTTTTTCTTTCTAAAATAAACAAGTAAATCTCATTTTTTCTCCAGAATAGCCAACCTATATTTTTATCCGCCAAAAACTCCCTCGGTATATAAAAAGATCCGAAACAGGCATTGAGCCAAACGGATTCATATCTAACCTGAAATAACATCAAGGGATTTTTCTTAATTTGCATAAAAGCTTATTAGTTCGGCGTCATTTTTTGGCCCAGAAATAGATCATATTACCTTCGTACCTTGGTTGCCAGTGTCAACTTCTAAATGAATATGGAAAACAAAGCTAAAATGTAATTTAAGGTGTCAATAGCTTTTTCGCCATAGAAAAAATCGACATATCTCATCGTTTTAGATGCAATAGATAGCTGTTGAATATTAAGGGAAAAAATTGTTAAATAATTTATGAGCAGACCTGAAAAATTAACAGTGCATCTAAAACGACGATTTTTAAATCTTTATTTTCTAAATTAAACGTTACTTACCTACGCATTTAAAATAAATAAAAATACCTTAAAATCTCCTTACGTTCACTTGGTTGAATTTATAATAAAATTTGAGCTGTAAGACCTGTTTAATCGTAGTAGTTTTAAAATATTCAGCCGCTCGTGAAAAGTATCAATTATTCAGAAAGGGAAAACAGAGATAAAGTTTGACACGCGAATGCCAAATAAAAATATTTATTTTTATGATTAAATTTTACGATTAGTCGAAAGTAAAAACGAGAAAGCGAATAAAAGGTGGACTTTGTGGAAGAGCAATTGTGATTGGACAAAAAAATTATTGTCATCAATCATTAAAAAAATATTGTAGCTTACCTTTTCCACATAACCTAACGAGAGCGAAATGGAGAGTAATTCGGGTGATGGGATTGGAGGGTTTTCGTGACATTTAGATCACTCGATTGATCATAATCATTTTATTAAGCCACGAGAGGACAGATTAACTAACATGAATTATAATTATAACGTATCGACATAATATTTTAATTTTAGATAGATTCTGAATATGATAAATTGATAACAGATATGTGGATAAAGAGTTGTGTACGCCATCTCATGGCCACTAAAAAACTGTTTCTAAAGGGGAATTTTTCCGTGAATTGTTTCCATCGAAAAATGGGTTCTGTCGGTTTTCTCAATGCCTTCACCAACTAAGTAAGTATTAATTTTTTCATTGTCCATGGGAAAACTGTTGCTTGGAGTTGCAGGCTGGGAAACCTCCAATCCTGGGAAAATTGGTGTTTCTTGACCAGAAAAGCAGTAAAAAGCGTACAAAAACAAGTAAAAAGGGCAACTTGTTTCCGAAATGGCTCTCCACAGTCTATAGGTAGAAGTATTGATCTAGTAAACGATTTTTTCCGCCGAAAAAGTAGGAAAAACGCCTTAAAATAGGGGTAAAAATTGTTCCCAAAGATGGAACCTCCTTCAAATGGGATGAAAAGGATTTCTTTTTGACGAAAGACAGAGAAAAGCGAGAAAAACTTGAGTAAAATTGGGTTTTTTGTCCAAAAATCAAGGTGTCTTTTTTACATACATACTTTCAATAGTTTTCTGAAAAAATAAAAGTCTTCATATATCATCTTCAAGCAAACCTGAAATTGATAGGGGCTTGTAGCGATGAAAAATTGAACGCTCGATTAAGGTATTGATCAGGGCTCAGCTTTTTCATAAATGACTTCATCATGACCGTTTTCGCAGAGCCTTGTTCTCCAATGAGCAAACAAGCTTTACCCTGCTTGGCAATCAGATTGATTAGATAGTCCGTCCGAACATTTTCTACTATCGGAACCAATATGGAATTAAAATCGGTGTACTGGTATCAGGATATGAATAGGTCGGCACCAATTTCGTCCACGGTTCCCACCTCCCTAAGAACAAAAGAGATCATCAGTTGTAAGCAACCAAAGTTAGGGATGGTTAGGGTTATACGAGGGATGTCCAAAAATTAAAGACCGTTTGTATTTTGCCGCCGTACGGGCGAAGTATTCGGCCAGATGGTAGCACAAGCTTGTAGCGGGAAGTTCCCCCTCCACATCGCAACTGGTCTCATCTCTCTATCTTATCCAGTGTTGCTACGGCAGCCGTTCGCGATGGACGTCCCGGTGCCGAGTCCCGCCGGTTGTGAAGTTCGCTCCGTCATCCGTTGCCTAAACGCGGAGAAACTTCGCCAGGTCGAAAGTCATGGACATTGACGGCTATTTATAACATTCGTAACAACAGCGCTCATTCATAACATTGCCATAAATAGCCGTCAAACGTCTATGAATTTCGACCTGGCGAAGTTTCTCCGCGTTTAGGAAACGGATGACGGAGCGAACTTCACAACCGGCGGGACTCGGCACCGGGACGTCCATCGCGAACGGCTGCCGTAGCAACTCTGGATAAGATAGAGAGATGAGACCAGTTGCGATGTGGAGGGGGAAGCTAGTGCTACCATCTGGCAGAATACTTCGCCCGTACGGCGGCAAAATACAAACGGTCTTTAATTTTTGGACATCCCTCGTACCTTCTTTTCCGACGACGCATTCGAAAACTGCGACAGAACCGTCAGAAGACTTCGGTAGTGGAAGCATCTTTAAATTCTCTTTTGCAAACTGGTTGAATTTATTTCGATCCGAAGTATCCAAAAACGCACCAATTGACCAAACAAGAGCGAAAACGTACACTTTTTGTAGATACTCGTCCGAAACGCTGAAAAAGAATTATTGATCCTCCATGATTGGCGAACATTACTTTCTGATAATGGGAGTGGAAGGTACAGGGCTTCCGTCTGTGGTTTCTTCACTCTGGGACACTTTATCGTCGTGAACTTTTTCCGTTTCTTCTGTACGACTTCATCTTTGGGAAGAAGCGCCTGCATGATAGCTTTCATCTAAAAAATTAGATAGTACACTGCAGACTTTATAAAACGTTTACTTGTTGTATGAAATTACACTGCAGAACTTTCATGACGAGGCACAAGTTTTGTGATGCCCAGTTATAAACAAGAGGAAACGTATCGTGGAAAAGCTGGTTGAAGACTTCTTTTTGCTGTTCGTTCCTCGTCCGCAGCCAAGCTTCGATGACAGGCTGCCAATCTAATCCTGAGGAGCTCATATAAACCATTCCATTCCTTGAAACTGTTGCTGGAGAAGCGTTATCGATGTTGTGAGGTTCGAAGATTATTTTGCAGGTCGGTGCCATGCTGAGGCGATCACCGTTTGCCAAAGTTAAGGTCTTATTGTCGTCTAAGACAGAATTTAAATTTTCGATCCAAATACTGTCCACAGGACCGTCCAAAACAAGCCAGACGTATTCGTCTTAAAATGAGATTAGCATAAATAAAATGAGAATGAAATGAACCTTTTCTAACTTTTAACGTCTTTCTCCATAATGCTGAAAAAATGCCATCAGTCCAGTCGTTTGTCGCTACGTCTAAACGTCCGAACATTTGAGCCGCCGTGATGGCTTTCGGATTCATTCTCATTTCGCGATGGTTAAGACCGCATTTGGTCAACGCAAACATCAAAGTGTGAATGCAGGTAGTTTTGCCAGCACCTTCCGGCCCCAATGTCATTATACCATGTCGCACCCGTTGTGTCTCGTAGAGTTGAATGATTTTTAAAACCCAAGGAGGATGATAAATCAAGTTGGTTTCTTCCAAATGTTCGACGATAGCGGCATCCAATTCAGGATATGAAGTGTTCTCTAAGTCTGGTTTGGAAATAAATCTGCCACCAATGATATAAAAAGTGGTTCGTCTTCATCGATGAGCTTTGATAGATTCATATCACGTAAAACCCTCATAACGATCGTGCTCTCGGAGTTTACAGTTCACTCGTTTTGCCGCTCCAAGAGAACGGAGGACAGACAGAATATTACGAAGACCGAAATCATAATGGACTTGTTTAGTCAGCTGCTCTTCACAGAGCTTATACAAAGTAAAACTTGGGCCAAAGTGATATTTTCGAGGAACCCGCAGCTTGCTAGTTTGACCCTTATAATGATCTGCCTATCAGGAACCATCATAGCGACAGTTCGAAATTGTATTTTCAAGTTTTCCGGCAGCTCTTTTCTTCCAGCGTAACCAGGATTCTAAAAAATGGACATCAATTTTTGATCAATGTTTCGTTTTACCATTGTTATAAAATTCCGAATTCAGGAAACATATCGATGAGGTCGCCGTCGGTGAAATGGAACTGCTTTTTCTTCTCTTTTTTTGCTGAAAGGACGACTGCGACTTGCTGCGCGGCGACAGACAAAACGGGAAGCTCGATACGGTTAAACTCGTCAAAACAACCCCAAGAACCAGACTGTGCTAAACCTAGAAAAATTCAATCAGCCAAGCTCGCTAGTCCAAGGTCCCAAGTAAATAGTTACCTTTATAAATTCTGCCTAATCCTCGATAGTCCATTTGATCCGAACAGTTGAAGACGACGACATACTTCCCTAATGTTTTCCCCATATCTTTAACGGTCTCAGTTTTTCCGGTTCCAGCAGGTCCGCAAGGTGCACCACCCATACTCATGGCTAACGCTTGTGCCAATGTAATGTAGCAGCTAAACATACGTTAGTTAGCAAGAGGAAAAGCTACGAAATACGGATATGTCCTAGCATTGAACAGCATGCAAAATATGTGGAATAGCATGATATCGACCGTTTTCCTGTAAACAGCGGAAGAATCGCCAACAAAAAGCGCCATCTGTCGATAAAACAAGTAAAATACTAAGGTAATGTGGCGGGAAGATAGCGCCACCCGACTGGAACCACCGAAAGGGAACGCCCTAAAAAAGGGAAGTAGGGAGAGGAAAACCCCCCAAAGGGTATATAAAGCCGAGAAGCGCCGCATAAGAGTCAGTCTGTCCAGTTAAGTAAGTAACAAGGTTTTGTGAGTGATTGTGTTGTGAGAGATCGGCAAAGGCGATTATTCGACGACTAAACCCGCGGGAAGTCTAGATAATTGGCTGTTTGTGACGATTCATCTCCGGGAATAGAGAGTGGACGCGGAATCGGCAAAAGATTACTTCCAGTCGGCTAAAAACGAGTACTTCAATCGTCAAAAGACGATTACTTCAGTCGGCAAAAGACGATTCTTCAATCGCAAAAGACGATTCTTCCATCGTCAAAAGACGATTCTTTCCAATCGTCAAAAGACGATTCTTCCAATCGTCAAAAGACGATTCTTTCCAATCGTCAAAAGACGATTCTTTCCAATCGTCAAAAGACGATTCTTTCAATCGTCAAAAGACGATTCTTTCCAATCGTCAAAAGACGATTCTTTCCAATCGTCAAAAGACGATTCTTTCCAATCGTCAAAAGACGATTCTTTCCAATCGTCAAAAGACGATTCTTTCCAATCGTCAAAAGACGATTCTTTCCAATCGTCAAAAGACGATTCTTTCCAATCGTCAAAAGACGATTTCCATCGCAAAGACGATTCTTTCCAATCGTCAAAAGACGATTAGAGATCCATCGGCAAAGGACGATCCAACGAGTTAACTTAACGAGTTAACGATCCAACAACTTATTGAATTTTAAAAATTTTGCTCTGAAAGTGAAATACCGATCAGTCAATGGTGTGATGACAAGACGATCAGTGCATCCAAGATATTCATTTTGATACGTAAAAGTCACATCCGTGATCGATATCCACGTTTTATCAAGATCCTCTTTGAAATAGAATCTGCTCTGCTTAAGCCATTCGAAGTCATTGGGTGATTTTATGTTGAGGCGTACAAGCGTATCGAAAATATCACGTTGGTGCACATGGATGGTGATCAACGTTTCGAACTTAATGCGCTCCAAACGTGTGAGATCGCGAGTAGTTTGATCGATTAGAGTGTTCAGAAGTTCTAGGAATTTATTGTTGGTTTCTGGCATCATTTTTTTGTCGCTACGCGCCTGCGAAAGTGCCAGTTCGGCATCTCGAGTCCAGACCATCTGGATGCCTAAGATTCCAATCTGGAAGCAAATAAATAATAATAAAACCATTAAGAGCATCTACTTGTGCAGGGATACGGTCAAGAAATGATAGAATATTGAAATTTGGGTCGTTGATCTGTGTGTATGCGTTTCTGATGATTCCGTGAAGCGACTGCTGCGAAGACTGGAGGAGCGACATGAGCCAACTTTCTACACTTCCTTCTGCTCTGACCGGTTTCTCAAGCTAAAATTTTTTCATTTTTGAAAATTTCCTTTTGATACTTACCATGATCATTTCTCCTTCAGAAGAGATAATGGCGGTCATTTTGTTGTATTCGATGTCGTGGAACTTGACGTTTCGTGTGTTGTCAAAAATAGAAAGGAGATGGTTTTGAATCGTGTGAGAATCGGACGCTTGACCTAAAATTTCAAGCAAAGCAGGGTCGGAGACGAAGAAAAAACGTGGAAACATCATCCTCTTTTTCTAAATAGCCACTGAGCGATTTCTGACATAATTCTAGCTGTTCCTGAAGATGTGGCAATATTTGCTTCAGCATGTCGTCACCTACGCAGCACGAAACGACGCCTGGAGTTTCATGAGCCCTCTGCATTATCTTCTGCCATGACTTGTCGATTTTGCTGAAACGTTTGGCCTCTTTTGGAAGCTGCTTCGCGATATCACCGCCAACAAAAACGGCCTCTAGATAAACCCACAAGTTTTGAACTAGAAGCCACCTTTCTAGTATTCGTTCGTGTTGCTCAAATCGGAAACCCACTGCTGTATCTGCTTTCTAAAAGGTGCGTTGTATCGGTTTGAATAAAGAACCCAACACCATCAAACTGTCTTCTAATTGACCAATCGTTTCTGCTGTAGTATCACCTCTAAGTAATAATTCACCGCGGTTGTTGAATGACATGAAGGTCAATTCATGAACGGACCATTCGTTTGTCACTTGACGCAATTTCGCTTCAATATCTTTCTCTTTCATCGCTGAAATACAAATATCTTCGATATCCTCTTTATACTTCAGGAGCGGTGCAGCTAAAATATCTTTCAAACAAAAACCCTCGCTTTCTAAATCGAACTTATGCTTTGTAACCTCCATTATCCGCTGCCAATGGCGTGGCTTCATCGCTTTATTCGCCATTAGCTCCAATAACGGGCACATATCATTGAAATCGTCAATCGTACGTTTTAAAGCGTGAAAAGCAGGCCATTCCTTTAAACCCTTGGGGAGTTTTCGACATCGATTTTGAAACTCCATAAGCTCGTTATTGATATCTTCGATATTGACTTCACCCCATGGTATATCATAGTAGCTACTCACGCGATCAATAACGTCATTGTATAATTTGTAGAGTTTCTGCAGTAGATTGAGTTCCTTCCTTATTTGACCTAACTCAGGGCTCCGTATTGGGCAAACCAAAAAGCTCTTCGCCACTTTGATAGGTTTGAAGTTTTCTCCACATTCCGTCAAAACGATTCTGAAAAAGGATGAGCCGGTCGCTTGCTTCTCGAGGAGAAGACCGGGACTCATCGGACCTGCGTTTCGATACTGATGTATGTAGTCGTCGCTGTCTTCACTGAATTTCGTCAAATTCGACTGCAGCTCTTCTTGGAAATGTGGTTGCATCGCCAACAGAAGAGTGTTCACTTCCATCGACCTACTCAACAACTGCTGCCAAGTGTATCGAAGATTGTCGACCTTGGAAATATCAAATGTTAGAGAGAACAAATTTCAGAAAATACCTGCTCTAAAATTTCTCGATCGACTGGAAGTTCGTATCGCGTCAAAATGTTAAACGCTTCTTCGATTGGTTCAATTTTCAGTTCCATGTCGACTTCTTGATCTCGGATCTTTTCAAGGTTTCCATTACCATACGGACGTCGTCCAAATCCCGAATCGGCCTCTCCAACTTTCTTTCCATCTCATTGATGACTGCGTAGACATAATCCATCTCCCTCTGATATTTCTTACGAACGATCTGACCAATTTTGTGTTTGCTCGTTTTAATCTCCAATGTTAGAGCCATTTTGAGTTGTTCTGCAATAAATAAAGAATCATAATAAAACTATTTTAGTAATGGACTTGCCGATGTTTATGGCGATTGTGGTGCAGAGGGTGTAGACGTCTTTTTCTGCTAGAAGATCGCTGTCTAGTTCTACATGCTTACATAAAGACATTTCGCATTCTAATAGGCTGACGTTGTGGACGTCTTTTCTCGTCGAAATGCTATTTGAACTCCACAGCATTTTGTAAGGTTTCCAACGTTCGACGTATCTTTGCAACTCCTTTGTTTTTTAAGTTAAAAAGAGATGGTGGGTTGAATACGTACCAGTTTGATGGGAACGATGCAGTTCGATAGCAAAGATAAAGTTTTGATGACTTCTTTGTTTTCCATGATGTGGGAGTGGAAGTTTTTCGGCTGATGAGGAAACGGTGGTTTCGTATTCGAGGCGAGCCTGTAGAGGCGTTTACGCCTAGATTTCGCGTCTTCCTGTTTCTGTTCGTTCTGATCTAGCCGAGAGACAAGGTTAGCTAACGCCTTCGGTCCTGCCCGCTTGTTACCGTGCAAACCTAACCTTTTCCATCCTTCGCCTTTCTATTTAATATTTTATGTGTTTTTGGCAAACAACGGACATGACAAGTGCATTATGATTGAAATGATAAGACACATAAGACAAAACACAAGATGATAGAGAAGAAAAACACATCGAAATTAGTACATGTGCATATTTACAGCATCCTTTTTATTTTTAATTTGTAAAGAACGTACGGCTTGCGCTTTTCCACCCGTCCACTGCGAGACTCCTCGTGCGACATTCGTGATTGTCTTCCCAACCGTAGTAAGCAGTCTTGAACATCATCCAAACTTGGCTTGACGACCACATTGGGTATCGAAAGTAATCCATTTATCAGCAGTACCGGTGTGTTACCTATAATTTAAGACCTGATCGCTTAATTTCCCGCAGTTACAACAGATTACTTGCCTTCATGAAAAGTGAAACGTCTACGAACTGCGTCCAAAGCTTGTCGGGTGATTTTGATAAGTACGTCGACCACTTTCCGACTGTAATAACGTCTCATCTCACCGACCGCGTTTCTCACCATGTCCTTGAAAAATCGTAGAGGATAAGAAAAACAGATGATCTACCTGCATCGGTTTTGAAAGTCCACCTCCAGTCTGCAAAAGCTGATGAGGCTTTTCGAAGCATTCGCAAACCTGACTCCAGTCCTGCTGCTGCTGCGTTCCTTCAGCTGTCGCCTCACTTTTATCATCTTCTGAAACTAAAGTACGGGATAAAAATTTAAATTGTGATTGACGAACCGTCGATGACAAAGTCGGATTCATCGGCGACAGACTGGCTGGCTTTAAACTCCAACGCAGCTTTTCGTACCAACTCCAAAATCTCTTCGACGGCTTCTTCCACCATCAAACTTTTACGGTTTAACTCCTATAAAACCATATAATTTCATTCTTCAAATGCAACATACGACAGCAGCTTGGCGGCAATTCTCGTCGGTTTTATCAACAAATTCGTCAATCGTCCATGGCTCTTCCGAAGGCAAAATATTTAAAGAGATATTCTGTATGCTCGATAGGACATGAAGTATACGGTTGGAGTAGACATCGTGAACTCTAAAAAACAGGCATTAAAAACGAGAAAGTAAGGGTGAAAATACCGAGTGATCAATATGTCGAAATTGCTAATCGCTTCAGTTGTGTTGGCGACAAAACTTTTCCACTGAGGATCCGTCCAACTTAGCGAGTTCAACGCCGGAGTTAAAAGGGCCGAAAGTCGTACTAGCTGAGGCAAAAAAAGAGGGCGAACTTCCATTTTTACACGACGTACAGTGTTGGTAAATTCACAAGCATATCATCCAGTGAATCCTTGATTTTAACGAAATATTTTTTTTCGATAACAGCGCTACGGAAAGGACTGGAACTGGAAGGTCCATTTTTGCCATACATTCCGATTCCCTGATCATCAAGCTTAGGCGAAAGTCGAAATTTATGTCGATCGCATTTTCTTTTTCGTTCAGCAACAAAAGCTTTTACGCAAACATCCTTCAGCGACCCAAACCTTCAAAAGAAATCAATAGTGCATGATGTACTGCATTCATACATTGGTTCATCCAAACTTCCAAAATCCCTTCTTCATAGTCATCCAAAATGTGTTTTATATAGCCAAACTTCCTTTGCAAATCTCTGGTTTCAGGCAGTGGGCTCAAAAGAGGATGTTCGGACACAGAATCGATTAGCCTTTTTAAATTAGCTTCCAAAGATCTCGCCCATGTTATTTTTCCTTAAAAATGAATTTTAATTTAGTTCATTGTAAACAGCGGAAGAATCGCCGACAAAAAGCGCCATCTGTCGATAAATCAAGGTAATGTGGCGGGAAGATAGCGCCAACCGACTGGAACTACCAAAAGGGAACGCCCTAAAAAGGGAAGTAGGGAGAGGAAAACCCCCACAAAGGGTATATAAAGCCGAGAAGCGCCGCATAAGAGAGTCTGTCCTATAAAGTTAAGTGAGTAACAAGGTTTTGTGAAGTGTTGTGAGAGATCAACAAAGGCGATTATTCGACGACTAAACCCGCGGGAAGTCTAGATAATTGGCTGTTTGTGACGATTCATCTAGGGGAATAGAGAGTGGACTGCAGAATCGGCAAAAGACGATTCCTTCAGTCGGCAAAAGACGATTACTTCAGTCGTCAAAAGACTTCCCAATCGTCAAAAGACGATTACTTCAATCGGCCGAAAAAGACGATTCTTCATCGGCGACACTTCAATCGAAAGACGATACTTCAATCGGCAAAAGACGATATTCCCAAGTCAAAAGACGACTACTTCAATCGTCGGCAAAAGACGATTAGAGATCCATCGGCAAAGGACGATCCAACGAGTCGGCTTCCTCAACTTTCACCATCCAACAAGGAACCTGAGAACTTACACCTAGAACTTCTCACCGACATCACACGAAATCCAAGGTACCCAAATAAACTTGTATATTGAAAGAACCAAAATAAATGTTAAACTTTATTCTTTTATTTCGCCACCCTCTAACCTGAACAAACCAAAGGTAGAACTCTCAAAAGAGTAAGAAATAAAGAAAAAAACGAACGTTTACATTATCTTATTTTTTTTACCAGCCAATGGTGGGAAATCTCGAGAAATCGGTGGTTTTGTGTTTTGCTTTCTGAAAATTCTTAATACTACTTTATCAAGCTGCTTGTCGCAAAACTTAGAATCCGGGAATACTTTTCGGACATCTGCTTCAATGGTATTTTTCCGCTAATCTGAAAATGAATGTTGATGAAGATCTGAAGTTTTGATTATCGTACCTTTTCGAAACGGTTTAAGAACTTAACGCCCTGCAGTGTCTCCCAGATGCCAATAGTTCTCGATGGTATTCGCGATTTTCTCTTTAAGCGAATTCGTACTTGCGATGAACTCAAGTCGTCGTCAAACTCGATTCCTCTGCTCAAGATAATCATAAGTTTTGGACTTATCCACTTTTGATCTCGTTAAAGCATTTGATAACTTCATCAAGCTCTAAAAAAAGGCATATTTAGCAGTAGATAGTTACTTGGTTACCTTCTCCTAGAAGCAGTCCTTCCATCCGGCATTCGAAAAGGCTGTTGTAATCGTCGACCAGATTAAACATGCTTATAATTTTGGTAAGACGTCGGCAGAAAGTGTCGAATTTACCGAAGACGTAGTTCTCCGAAAACTGAAGCTGAGGCTGATCAGGGACGTAGTTGTGTTCTTTGACGTACGTATACGAGTCGTGATATGCTTTATTGAGTTTACGCAATGTACCAGCTTCTCTCTGACGACAGTACGATCTTGAGACCAAATCGTTTCTTTTCCATGGCAGGTTATATAATGCTTGCAGTTCTTAATCATTTGGTTCGTTATCTAAAAGATTCATTAGCATTTACGAGCTGACAGTTCACCATACTTGACCATCAACGATGAAGTTCGTTCTGAAGTGTTGTAAAATTGCGAGACGCTATGAATAAGCTTGACAGTTTGAAGCAATCTTAAAATCGAGCTTTTCATCCTGACTGGATCATGAAGGTAAAGAGCGTGACACGACTTTTCGATTGCTTGTACATATTTCGCGTTATCTTTGGCTTCGTTGTAGCAATATGTGATCCTCATATCGGCTTCTTTCCACAATTTTAAGATTCTCGATTTGACCATCATCAAACAGTTGATTGTCATTAAGACCTCATGAGCTTGAAGCTGCGAGACAATCTGGGAAAACTGGGCGTCGCGTTTTTTCCAGTATTCGAGTTCATCTTGAGGTCCAGATGTGTCGTTTTCTTTTCGTAGCTGCTCGCTTTCCATGATGACCTCATGTATACGTTTGAGCCATTGTTTGACACGTTCTTCGAGCATCGGAATCGTCGGTGGTTGAAGTAAAAAGTCTTTCGCTTCATCAAATTGTGTATGCTCTCCATGATCGTGCGGCCGTCGTCGAAAATATTGGGCTCTTTGCAAACTTCCTCGCAGACTTTCAGCGCGCTGCAGAAAGACCGAAGACCCGGAAGGAGCTGATCACGTACTATTGCCCCGCCGACTTCCTCTTCCTCTGACTCTGCCGACGGCTGTGCCAAAGCCTCCATAAAACATGCTCCATTACCCTTTGAACCGTCGTCACTAATCCCACATTCAATGAATTTATCACACCGCAAAACAAATCCTTAAAAAAATACTTCTATTCTCTATGTATGTAACCCTTTTGAAATCCCTCTTCTGGAAGCTGCTTTGTCGTGTTGAGCCTGAACATATAAATTCCGATACCGGTTAGCGCGATTTCCCATCCATCCGTCAAAAAAGCTTCTTTTTCATCGATACCTGTGTTGATGCTTCGGTCCTTGAAGCGCTCGTAAGCCAACCGCTTTTCCCTACATTTTTGAAATTGATGATGTACGAGGGATGTCCAAAAATTAAAGACCGTTTGTATTTTACCGCCGTACGGGCGAAGTATTCTGCCAGATGGTAGCACTAGCTTGTAGCGGGAAGTTCCCCCTCCACATCGCAACTGGTCTCATCTCTCTATCTCATCCAGTGTTGCTACGGCAGCCGTTCGCGATGGACGTCCCGGTGCCGAGTCCCGCCGGTTGTGAAGTTCGCTCCGTCATCCGCGCTGTTGTTACGCTAATGTTACGAATGTTATGTGGTAGTTGCGATGTGGAGGGGGAACTTCCCGCTACAAGCTAGTGCTACCATCTGGCAGAATACTTCGCCCGTACGGCGGCAAAATACAAACGGTCTTTAATTTTTGGACATTTCTCGTATTCAACGTGAATTGTATAAATTACCGCATCTTGGTTCGGAACTGCGGGCGTTTCTTCGACATCTTGATAAAACCAGATCAATTTATTCCTCATATGCGGGAGAAAGAGTTCATTTATTTCATCAAGCTGGAATATTAAAAGGTTTAGGGTTGGACAAAGATGATGGCTGCTCGGGCAACTAATTTTGCTGAGAAGCAGAGATACCTACCATATTCCCTTCGAAGACGTTATCCATTATCTCGGATCTGGGAAGGCCGTTGCGTCGATAAGAAGCTGGAAAGTGAACTCCAGCCTGGGGTCCATTTCCCCCCTTCGCGCTTTCCGCTCGCATTCTTCCCTCCTTTTCTGCAGAAGAAAAAAAGAAGGATAAAAATTTGTGTCTTAAAATGTAGACTTCCAATACAACGACATTAATTACACCTGTAATAAACTGATATTGCTTTCTTCGACTTCTCCTTCGCTCGAATCGTCTTCGTTTCCATGATGTATAGTCGAAACGAACATGTCTGCTTTCGGGCTTAAAGTTGAATGTTTGAGAAAGAGTTTTTTCCGAGGGAGGGATGGGTTGTATGTGATAGACTTACGATTAAACCCCCCTTCGTCCCCTTCAGACTTATATTTTGAAGCTCCTGTCACGCGAGAAATCCACCCACTTTTTCTTACGACCCTCCCCTAAGGTACACTCGCATTCACGCATTCTCGGTGTAAGTGAAACTTGCTCTATTAGCCATCAAAATTATTATAGAAAGTTTTCTTGGTAAGTATCTTGATCATCTTTTGGGCACCTTCGTTTAAAGGCTAGACTTTGACAATCCTGCGACATCTACAGTGGCTCCCAGTCAAATGATGCAACGAAAACCTACACCTCGGACGCCAGCCACCTTCAATCCGTCAAAATCCAAATACCAACGCATATGAAGCACAATGATTCACTGTCATACACCAAATTCATACAGTCAAACATCATTGTGTCATTCATTGTGCCTTCATATGCGTTGCATTTGGATTTTGACGGATTGAAGGTGGCTGGCGTCCGAGGTGTAGGTTTTCGTTTACATCATTTTGACTGGGAGCCACTGTACGTTCTGGTGTTCGCAGTATTGACAGTGGTTAGGCAGTTGGCAAGCCTGAGACTCCGACTCATTTTCTCCCATTACACACTTGCATAAAAAATTCATCCCTTTCTACCATACATATTACCTCTAGATAAAAAATTACCCTCATCGTGACCCAATCTCTGCTTATTCGGCCCAGCATCTCGACTTCGTTGACGGAACATGGAAGACTGAAGTGTCTTCTTATTTTTGCGGTGATTCTAGCATGTTTTATGTACATTAATTAAAGCTTTTGGAACCGTTTAAGGCTCAGAGGATAAAAGAAAACACGCGAAAGACGAATCATCCTTAGCCAAACGAAATAAAAGGATTCGTGGCCTTAATGAAAGCAACATTATTTAAGTACTAGTTTGAAGAGCTTCCAACAAAAACTTCCCTAAAGAGAAGTGAAAAATATAGGAGGGGAAGTATAAGGGAGGGTAAGTATAACGGAGGGGAAAGTATAAGGGAGGATAAGTATAAGAAAGGGGGAGGTATAAGGGAGGGTAAATAGTATAACGGAGGGGAAGTATAACGGAGGGGTTATAACGGAGGGAAAGTATAAGGGGATAAGTTAACGGAGGGGGAGGTATAAGGGAGGTAAATATTATATAACGGTGAGGGAAGTATAACAGAGGGAAGTATAACGGAGTGGAAGGTTTATTTATTTTTTTTTTTTTTCGAAAAATTGTCCAAATTTTTTTTTTTAATTTGCTTTTTTTTCCGAAAATTTTTTTTTTTTTGAAAAATTGTCCGATTTTTTTTTTTTTCCCAAAAATTTTCCGGTTTTCCTTTTTCTTTTTTCTTTCTATCTTTTTTTTTTTTTTGAAAATTTTCCAAGTTTTTTTTTTTTTTTTTTTCGAAAAGTGCCAAGGTAGAAATAATGGGCTTTGGCCCTACGGATGTGCCTCTCGTATGGGGTAGAAGCATAAAATTTCTCCCTACTAAAAAATGATAATTAAAAAAGTGGCAATTTTTTACACTAAAAATTCTTAAAATATAAGGAGTAATTGGTGAAATTTGTGAAATCGGACGCAGCGAATTTTTAAAATTTCACAGACATATTTCCGCCTTTTTTCGAATTGAAAATCGCCCTCGTTTTTTTTTTCGACTAAAGAAAATTTGGTGAAAATCAAAATCGGTTGAAAACTGTGGCCGTAAAGTGTTCCGGAAAAAACTACGGCCGGACAGTAGATAAAAAAGGCCGGTTCTAGCTCAAGTGGAGGCGGAGGCTGAGTCAGACTCCACCTACCCTTCCGCCTTGCCCATCGCTCCACCTCACCTTGTCTTCACTCCCTTCCCCCCCCCCCTGCCCTACCCGTCTTCCACTACCCCCCTCCCCCTCCCCCTGCCTACCTACCCCCCTCGCCTACCATAAACCAAGTCTACCAACATAAAAAATTTTTCTTCTGCTCCGAGATTCGAACCCGAGTCTCCTGCATGGGAGTCTATCACCTTATCCACTACACTACGCCGTCTTATTGTTCATCATACTAATTAATGGATGATAGACTCCGACCCCTCGCCCTTCCCTGTCCTCTCCTACGTCATCGAGAGTGTCAACAACCCCGCCTCTCCCTCGTGAAACTCTAGGCGACTATGGGAAATCCGATCGTCTAGACATTTTTTCTCCTTTATTCAATAAAACTTAAATAAAATTAAAATAAACTTGAAGTCGGCTGCATATTGATTCTCTAAATTGCCAAAATCCTCGTAGGTAGGGTCAAATCACCTTTTACCAGAAACAGCTCCAAACCAATTTGAAGGACTCTCATAAATGGAAAGGAAAGAAAGAAAGAAAAAAAAATTCAAGACAAAGAAAATTTATTTCCTCATTCAGTATTACAAATATTTTTTTCTTTACCGATAAACTCCACATTAAAACACTGTCCAATTTTGCCGAGGTAAAGCAACGACACTTGTTCAACCGATTTTTGGTTATAGCCTCTATGTCCTTTTCCTCGAAGTTCTCCCCGATACGTCGTGGTAAGAAGACTCGAAAAACTTCTCCTTCTCCATCCTCCAATGTGGCGATAATCGATTTGCCAAATTTTGTTTCCATATATTGATTTCCTGCATCGGGTACGGATGTCCGTCTTTAACGTATCCATTTTCTTTATTTCTACTATTTTGGAAGCCAGTTTAATTGCTCGAGAAACGCCATGATCTATTCAAGAGAGAAAAAAATTAGACAAAATAAATAAATAAAATAATAGAATAAATATTTGACTAACTTACCGAATAGGAAGGGGAAGATCTGTCTTGGATAAATCTCAACTGTAGAATGGATTGGTGGGAGGAGTGCTGACGTTATATAATCAAAGCCCCCTCTTCACCCAAAATAGAGGAGTGGGGGGCAACGTCATCAGCTTGTAACACCGGAATATTTTCAATTTCCAAAAATTTTATAATTAATAATTGCTTTAAAGGGAAATACACTCATTTATGCGATTGAAGAAAATGGTCAAATTATTAAACTCCGACTTTAAGAAGTTAACAGTCTGAGAACGCGGAAATGTATCCGGGAAATTCGTATAGGTGTAGCCAAAAGTAACGATTCTCGCTCGCACTCTCTTCTCCAACGAAACCGAAATTTGTTCCAAGTCAAAACGGTCACCATCTTTGCGTTGAGAAAAGAACTCGTTTATCTTTTCCGATAATTCAATTATTTTCACCCAGTCCCGTTCATTAATACACACAGCACTTGAATTTCGGCACATTAACACCACATAAGGATCGAGGAAGTTTGATGAAAGGGAATATAACCCAACTATCGCATGTTTCCCTCTACCTAGCCTAAAATGAGTAGAGAATGATAACCCATCCATACTCTTTGAATCTATTTCGTCAACTGATTTACGGGAAAAAAAAGATAGTTTATCCAGCCCCCCCCCCCCCCAACTGCGAACAAGCACAAGCATGTTTCGTTTCTATCAAAATTATTTGTGGGTATTTGAGAGGAAAATAAATACATAAAAAAATAAATTAATTAATTAAGCAATTTTATTTAAAAAAAAAATTAATCAATACATGGATAAAGAGTATGCAACATGTGTTCAATTTCAAACAATTCAAAGCCAAAATTATTACAACGGCAAGTATCCGGTCCTGAAGTCACCTGCGGATTACTCCATACGCACTGGGTGTAATGGCCGTTTTCGGTTTTAGTTGTCCAAAGCGAGGCTCTTTTCTCTAATTCTTCAATCTTCTTATTTAGACCAACGTATGTCGAAGCAAAGGGATGATTGATTTTTACATTTTCATAATCATTAAGAAAAACACCAAATCGAGGATTTTTTCGAATGGTTCTCAACTCCTCCATGTTACTTTGCAAACTAATCAAAATAATAATTTTTCTTTATATTTTCTATTTTCCTACGATCTGAATAATTGATCTTACTCAGCGATCGAGCTCAGACTTGTCTCTGTCAGTGACCGCATCTCAGGTTAAACAATGAAGGGGAGAAAAAAAAGTGTCAGCATTTCAATAGAATTTATTATTACGTTAAACTCGATTTATCAATCCATGAATTTTGGGAAGAGTTCAAACCTAACCATTTAACGAAATATCTATCCCCTCGCCTCTTAAGCACTTTCTCAACTAAATAAACGTCTGGATGTTTAACCTTAAGAATTTCTTCACCATAAAATACGCCTTTTATCAAATTGCCCTCTTCGTCTTTCAAATTGTACGTAAACGGCTGAGTTCGATTAACTTTACAAACAGTGAAAACCTCGGTCCCCCAAGAAGGTGTATACCCTTTTGAAAATTGATGTTTAAACTTTGAAATCCTCACACGGTCTCCAACCATGAACTTCGGCTTGGTTTTTTTCCTATTGGAAATCACACCGCGACAAGAATACTGTTCAATTAAGCTCTTCTCGTTTGAGCTATTTACAGAATCTGGTGCCATTCCGATACTCCGATGAAATTTGGCGTTGTACTGCGCGACTATCCTCGGAATATTTTCACCCATTTTTGATTACCCTGCAAACTAAACTCCAACCACAACATTCGCTTCAATGTTCGAATCAAACGTTCGGCCATGAAAGCCTTCATTCCACTAAAAGTGCTATAATGATTGATAGAATGCTGTTTCATCAACTTTTTAAACTCCTTGTTGTAGAACTCCTTTCCACAATCAGTTTGTAAATTTCTCACATTCGACGTCGAAGCTGGGATACCCTCAAGAATTTTTCGGAAAGCGTCCGTAACAATCCTAGCGCTTTTCCTTTTTATAGGTGCAGCAAAGGCCTTCTTGGAAAAACAATCAATTACTACCAATATGTATCTATATCCCGTATCAGGGTAACGAGTCATATCGGCTAAATCCGCCTGATACATTTCGTTAATCCCCCGCAGCGAATATGACGACGTGGGTAGTTTTTACGAGCGGGAGTATGGAGCTCTCTAACGACATCCTCTCTCACTGACGTCATCATGCGTACTAAGAAAAAAAATCAATGAATAATATGCGCCTCCCTCAACTCCTCAATTATCGATAAAATTTCGTTATCATGGCCCGTGTGGCCCGCAGCTCTAGAACCCCACAGCAATCGAAGACGGTCCACTAATTCGTTTGGATCATCCCAAAACTCAACACGAGGTTGAAGCAGATCCATATACGCCTCTCCTCTCTTCTTCTGCCCTAGCAAATTTTTAATAATGTTGCAGTATTTGGCGCTTCTATTTGAATTTATGGGAAGAGACTCGGAATATCCCTTTCTGGCTGCACTCGTATCGATCAGTATATTTTTGTAATTTTGCAAGTCCGAGTCCGTGACCAGCTTCATTTCGGGATCCTTCATAAAAATAAGTTGATAAAGGCCTTCGCTTCCGGTATAAGTCTTCCCTTTAACGTGGATATCGTTTCCAGACACGCTTACCGGAGAATCACCTATCATCCAACCGTTTGAGACAAAACGAATGCCATACACGTTGTCGTATGAGTCTGACTTCTTTAACAGAAACTGTTTAATATACTTCCTAGGAAGCTCGCCAAAATTGAACAAATGTTGATCGACATCTACATCATCATCCTTAGAGTTTTCGAATGCCGATTGCACTTCTTCCAACGGCGACATGGACAGCGTAAACGATATATCTTCTCTTTTCCGCTTTCGTCCAAACTTGGATCGCAACTCGCTGTTCTCGTAGCCATCCTTCTCTTCTTAGACCTCTTTGCAGGCAATTTAGAGCCGTATGGAGTGTCGATACGAGATCGCACGAGGGTCTCCTCCCCCTCCTCTTTTACAATAGGTGTTGAGAACGATAATTTCCTCTTCCGACGACTTCAAGATGGGTGATAAA
>JACGAQ010001805.1:0-51355 GCA_014119065.1 Orius insidiosus | reverse complement strand
TTCGCCATAAATTTTCTCGTTTGGGCATAATACATTCACCATAAAGCAGGGACAGCCAAAGAGATTTTCGCCGTTTAAAACACGATTCGAAACGACAAAAACCTTAAAACAGTTCACCATAATGCAATTCGCACATCCTCGCGAGGAAAAAAAATTAACCCCCTTGTGTCAAAAAACGAGCTGATCCCATTGGCTCCCTGGCTGCTTTTCCTAGTTTATGGTGAGATGCTTTATGTTGAATTGCATTATGGTGAACTGTCAAGTTTTTTTGTCGTTTTGCCATAATCGCCTTTTTTCTCTTTTGGTGTCCCTTGTTTATTATGCCCTGAAACAGTTTTATGGCGAAGCAACAAGTTTGAAAAGAGGCTTTTATGGTGAGGTTATCGTGACTTGCACTTTTATGTCGACTTGCATTTTTTGAAAAAGTCGTTTATGCCGAAACGCTTTATGTTGAAATGCATTTTGCTCAAAATTTTTGAACTTTGTTAAATTGCATTATGCCGAAACGCACAGAGATTTCTTTATGTTCAACTGCTTTAGGATGAAATGCGTTATGTTAAACGGTGGTCTCCCGTTTACCGGTAATTCCTGTCCTTATTTTACATTTAGTGGGAAAGATAGTCACGAAAAAAGAATCCAAGATATTTATAGTTACTTTTGTATCTTATTTAAGAATTCTAGGAATTGAAAAAGAAATTTTCGCATCTGGCGCTTGATTCGAATCGGTCGTAAAGTTGTTGTGAAAAAAAATATAAAACTGAAGAGGAGCGGGTCATGTGAATGTTGTTTAACAATCGAAAATGTGTAGGCCGGTGACAACAAACATGGGAAAGCTCCTTTTGTCCTCGCGAAAGGCGACAATTGCCGTCGGAACGTTTTCAAAGACCGAGCCACTTCAACGGCGACCTTTTCAATGTTTAAACACTTAAGGATTCTCCCTCATCCTTAATTTTTTAAAAAAGGGAACACCTGAAATCGACGGAAAATATCAACAATGGAACAACCCCCATTGTTCCATAGTAAAACGCTTCAATTGATAATTGGATGAAAATTCTAATGAAAAATGAAAAGAATCAATAATTAAGAGCCCATCAAACAATACATTTTGAAATATGAACAATCGGTTTTTTTTATCCTACCTAAACCTTTTCATATAAATAATATGCTTTTAATAATGAAAAACAGAAAAATTGAAATCCCATAAAATGAAGTATTTTTAGGTGAAAAGGAGCTTGCCACTTGGTTGTTCGATATGATATCGATATGAATCGGATCGGAATATCGGATGAACCGATATATGAGGGGAATATCGGATGAACCGATATATCGGAAGGGGAATATCGGATGAACCGATATATCGGAAGGGGAATATCGGATGAACCGATATATCGGAAGGGGAATATCGGATGAACCGATATATCGGAAGGAATATCGGATGAACCGATATATCGGAAGGGGAATATCGGATGAACCGATATATCGGAAGGGGAATATCGGATGAACGATATATCGGAAGGGAATATCGGATGAACCGATATATCGGAAGGGGAATATCGGATGAACCGATATATCGGAAGGGGAATATCGGATGAACCGATATCTCGGAAGGAAAATGTCGGATGAACCGATATATCGGAAGGAAATTATCGCAAATATCGGAAGGAGAATATCGCGATAATTCCGAATATCGTGATATATCGCATCGGATGTTAACAGTTATCCGTGTGTTGCCCCACTTTTCTTTCGGATTCATATCGTAAAAATATTTTTATCGGTTTCAAAATATTTTTCCGTATTAATATCGGTAAGGAATATCGTATCGGATAAAATATTGGAAGGAAAATATCGGATGAACCGATATATCGGAAGGAAAATATCGGTACAAATATCTCAAATATTGGAAGGAAAATATCGATATTCCGATATATCGGAAGTATCGCAACAACCCTACTTGCTACGACGGAATGAAAAAAAAAAAAAGAGGTTGATTCGAATTTTCGGACAAACAGCACACAATGGGGCTGTAAAAATTCGTTCCGAGATTCTCCGTAGGGTAAAAACGAAAGGGGACAGTCGGACTTTTCACCCGGATCAACGGTCCCGATGACTCGCACATCATAAAATTTGAATACCTTGTTAGCTCCTTCAAAAAAAATAAACACGAAATGACTTTTAAAAACTTTGTCTTCATTGTGTAAAAACTTTACCTATACAAAAGATGATTAATTATCGGCAAATGTCACATAGACACTTTTCTAATAAGGGGGTAAGGAAGAAAAAAAAAAAAGATTTGGCTGAAGAGGGTTAAAACTTTGTGTAAAACCTTTTAAAAGTTGGTAAAAACTCCATTTTCATTAGTAGAGGGTATTTTTTAATTAAGAAAATAAAAATTCTTTATTTCTATAGCCTAAAAAAAATCTTTATTTAAAAAAATAGGTTTATTGACCTTTTGTCAGAGTTGTAAAGTTTGCAGTTAAAGAATGATAAAGTTGGAAATTTTACGATGGGAGGGTTTTTTTTTTCTCATCTTCATACTATACGATCGGCAAAAAATAATTTGATTTAGGCTTCTCACTATAAAGTATCTGGGATTCAGTTTTTTACGAGCTTCGAAAAAAAGTTTCCATTATTACGAATAAAAGAACTTATAAAAATGTGAAAAAGTGCAAACTCATAAAATTATAAGTTTCGCGCTTTCAGATGACGTTGCATAAGATTTTTCTTGTAAAACGGGAGAATTTGCATGGTTATTTGTGCGCTGGGGTGACAAAAGGGGGGCCCTTGAAGATTCCACTCCAGTTTCATTCAATTTTTTCACTTCTACCCGCGTGTATCGAATAAGATAGATGAGGGACTGGTGGAGATACGTCCGAAACCACAAAGCCCACCCTGTCCGCCATTGTCACCTTTCATACAAACAGGAGTTGTTCACTTTTAAAAGACTCGAACCATTTATCTTTTTTTTTATGTAAGAATACCCTCTTAAGTAGGCCGCATTTCAGCCAACTTGAAATTGTTAGGAATGAGGGCTTTAAGTAGAAGTAAATAACCGAAAATTCAAGAAGTACGTTTTCTTTGGGGGAAAAAATTTTACTTTTTATATCAACCGTTCAGTTCCATATTTTGTTAGTTTAAAACTCCTGGAGCATGCGCAGAAGTCAAAATTGACGTCGTTCGAATGGTTTGAACGCAAATATGAAGTCATCTGACGACAAAGAACCCTTCTGCGCATGCTCCAGGAGTTTCAACTGCGGTTAGAACAAAGCTACTATTTCAAGTCAAAAAAACTGGGACTTATTTTTATTTTTGGGTCTTTTTATTTTATCATTATGGATAGTAGGAGAGAATATTTTTCATCCCGTGTTATCAAACGAGCTCTCTTGCGAGAGAAAAAAAACTAACCCCCTCGTTATCAAAGTTGTTTGAATACAAGCAAATCGTCGCGTTAGTTCTAACACCGGATAAGTCATTTTTTATCAATTTTAGTTAGGCATTGTTTCTGATGGTAAATTTTGTGGTGGATCGAATTCCGTTGGTAGTTTAACCCTATTACCAACAGAAAACGCGTAGTTCACGATTTAGCCAACAGATGCATTGATTCCAATGAGAAATTATCCGTATTTTGGCTCTCCTGAAAACCTTGGAAAAATGACTTGTCCAGTGATCGACTTAATATGAACTTTTGAAAAAGCGCGGGAACTAAAAATACACGCATGCGCGTTGCTCTGTTGGCTCGCGCCTGCGCCTTGTTGGTATCGTAAACTCACAAGTACCGATTTTTAAAGGAACTGCCACTTTTTCATCGATATTTAAGCTTCAATTCTCAATAAAATCGATGAAATTTTTAATGATTCCTATAAAACCTTCCAATTTTTTTTTCTCGCGGTCGGGACTTCACCCCTCACCTTTTTAACCCTTTCAAACCTTCGCCTTTACTAAATGAATAAAAAAAAAGGGGATATTAAAATTAAAAGGAGTGCTCTTTAAAAAATTACAGCGTTCAATTAAGGCTTCTACAACCGAAAGGGGGGTAAATCGGCAAAGGATTCACTTCACATTAGCTTTGTCATCAGTATTCAAGATTTGTCTTAACCCCCCACCCGAACACGCCTTCTTCCCAAAGAAGACGGATTACCTTTGAATCTAATTTAAAATCCATTGGGATTCGACTTCAATAAAGTAAACGTCTAAATTTAAACGGTTTCAAATGGGATTAGATAACATTTTGTCCCATTCAACTACCGGAATAATCATTTTTATCCTTAAAAAAATGCTTTTATCTCATTTTTCTCCTATTTTGAACGTTAAAATAACGAGTTTTTGGTCAAATTTTTACTTTTTTATGGTAACTTAAGTAATTCCGTGTTCCGGGAAGGCTCGGAGGCATTTCGGAAGAAAAGGAGGAGCGTAAAGTGCGTAGAATATTTAAAGGTCAGACGTCTCAATGCATAGCTAACCAGACATTCGAAATAATTCCATTTACAAGTATAAATTCGGTTTGAAAAATTCAGGAAAGTAACCCTTTTTTTTCGCATCAAAAAGTAGAGAAACAAGTTAAAGGGGGTTTTCAAATGATGGAAGAACTTAAAAACTTCAACAGCCACTTATCAACCTAATTCAGCCTTTTGAGTACCCAAGTTTAAACTTATAATTTTTCTTTTCAACCTAGAAATTTGATCAAATCAGTAAAAAAAAAAAGAATAATTTTAGGGAAGGTTCATTCATCTCGTGACCGCCCGGCCTTCGACTCACGGCACTCTTATTAATTAAAAAATAATGTTTTTTATTAAAAAATAAATAAAGGCTTTGGAATCTACCCTTTTCAATTAAAAACACGAAAAAAATAAAGTTGAATTGCACCGAAGATAATGATTTTGAAAGGAATGCGGGCCTTATCGGCCTCAAATGGGTTGTTCGTTAATACAGTCGGACAGAAGGATTCATAATAGCGTTTTTCAACCCTGCCCCTCCACTTCAAAACACGAACTGACAATAAAGGCCCCCATTGAAATTTTTGAATGGGAAAACGCGCGAGGAAAAGGACCCCGAGAGTATCAACAGTATACACATGACGGACCTCCCGCTGTCCTATTGCGGTTCGTACTCAAATGATGACATCTGTACCTTATCATTAACCGTTGAAAAACACTTTTCATTGTCAACCGAATTTTTTTCACTTTCGTAATTTCATGTTAAGCAAAACGATTCATTGAAGAAAGATTCTGAGTAAAAGATCAGCTGGATACAGTTTTGAAGGATATCGACAGTCAAGGCAGAAAGGCGTAAGCGCCAATTTGAAGATAAATGTGATGATATTTTTTTACGAAAAGATTCGGAAATTGGAATTTGAATTTTGCTAGGCAACTCTGGCGTTTTCCCGTTTTTTTAGGGTTAAAAAAATTATTTTTACTCTGAAGCTCGCGGGCATTTTTCTCAAAATCTTTGTAAAAGGATTACGACGAAACGTTTATCAGATTTTCTTATGTAATATGTTTTTGGAAAGAGCTCGTCAAAACCTACAAAATGCTAGCGGTTTTTTGGAAAACAATTTTTAGCGAAAAGTAAGTTTTCCATTTTCCAAAGGAAAACTTTTTCGGAAAAACTGCTCCCAATACCGCCTAGACATTCCCAAACTAACGAGAACTAGCTTTTGTAAAAAATTTCTGACGATTTTTAGTGCTCAAATGTAGGAAAGTAATTTAGGCATTACCCTCTCGGTGGAATTTTGATGATATTGTATTACCCTCAAGGTGTTTGGGGGAAGATCTAACATCGATTATAGGAGAAATCTGCGCTGTACATTCACGTACTTAATTTTTTCTATCTTATATTGCAATATAAATAATTGAAATTGTTCAATTTTGCTAATAATAAAAGGAAAGAGTGAAAAATATGAGAATAGGAATAAATAAGGGGTAAATTCTGTCTTATTTCGAAAAGTAGTCGTTTTGAAATGGGTTCGTTAGGACTTATATTATGTGAACAACCTTTTATTGTCGACCTGTTTCTCCCTAAGAAGAAATTCAATTAATTAAGTCGCGATTTAACCCCTTGGAGAAGTCTTGTAAAAAAGGGGGCAAAAAATGTTTAACTATGCACAACATTTTAATTGAAAAAGTTCTTTTTTATATGTAATACAATTAAATCAATAATGGATGTTTTAATGAGGTCCGAGATTGGGTTTGGGTTGAATGAGGGACGAGTTAAAGGATTGCTTTTATCCGAAAAGGGGCGGGTTGATTAAGGGGACGGAGGACAGGTGATGTCGGGAAGATTGGCGGTTCTAACACTTATCACCGAAAGGCAACCTCGAAGCGACTAGAAACTCCCCCGCAGAAACCCGACCTCTAAACATTCAGCACATCTCACTCCGCATCTGGGTCACGACGTCGCTCTCTCTTGAAATATTAATCCTAAAATGATGTTTTTCTTTTTGCAACTTTTTCCTTCTCGGTTTTTCATGTGAATTTCATTTTAAGTCATCTTTATTATCTTTGTTATTGTGACAACCTGTACGGTCTCAGGAAAAGGGTCTTCAGTGCTGGTTGTTCGTTTTATCCCTTTCCTTCCAAATTTTCGAAATCGAGAGATCTGAATAGCGTTGACCAAAATCCCCTTTATCCAAGAAGTGGCGCGATCTGTGCGATCTTAAGCCTGAAGGACTTCCTGATTGCACACGACTTGAAATAGATAAGAGTCGACCGAATCGACCAAATTCGCGGCGCTCCATTAGAAAGTGAAGGAAGTGATGCGTTGGGGAGAGACATGTATCGCGTCGACCAAAATCCCCTTTATCCAAGAATTGCGCGATCTGTGCGATCTTGAGACTGAAGTACTTCCTGATTGCACACGATTTGAAATAGAGAAGAGTCGACCGAATCGACCAAATTCGCGGCGCTCCATTAGAAAGTGAAGGAAGTGATGCGTTGGGGAGAGACATGTATCGCGTCGACCAAAATCCCTTTAACCAAGAAGTGGCGTGATCTGTGCGATCTTAAGCCTGAAGCACTTCCTGATTGCACACGATTTGAAATAGAGAAGAGTCGACCGAATCGACCAAATTCGCGGCGCTCCATTAGAAAGTGAAGGAAGTGATGCGTTGGGGAGAGACATGTATCGCGTCGACCAAAATCCCCTTTATCCAAGAAGTGCGCGACTGTGCGATCTTAAGCCTGAAGACATCCTGATTGCTCACGATTTGAAATAGAGAAGAGTCGACCGAATCGACCAAATTCGCGGCGCTCCATTAGAAAGTGAAGGAAGTGATGCGTTGGGGAGAGACATGTATCGCGTCGACCAAAATCCCCTTTAACCAAGAAGTGGCGCGATCTGTGCGATCTTAAGCCTGAAGCACTTCCTGATTGCACACGACTTGAAATAGAGAAGAGTCGACCGAATCGACCAAATTCGCGGCGCTCCATTAGAAAGTGAAGGAAGTGATGCGTTGGGGAGAGACATGTATCGCGTCGACCAAAATCCCTTTATCCAAGAATTGGCGCGACTGTGCGATCTTGAGACTGAAGTACATCCTGATTGCTCACGATTTGAAATAGAGAAGAGTCGACCGAATCGACCAAATTCGCGGCGCTCCATTAGAAAGTGAAGGAAGTGATGCGTTGGGGAGAGACATGTATCGCGTCGACCAAAATCCCCTTTAACCAAGAAGTGGCGCGATCTGTGCGATCTTAAGCCTGAAGCACTTCCTGATTGCACACGACTTGAAATAGAGAAGAGTCGACCGAATCGACCAAATTCGCGGCGCTCCATTAGAAAGTGAAGGAAGTGATGCGTTGGGGAGAGACATGTATCGCGTCGACCAAAATCCCTTTACCAAGAAGTGGCGCGATCTGTGCGATCTTAAGCCTGAAGACTTCTGATTGCACACGACTTGAAATAGAGAAGAGTCGACCAAATCGACCAAATTCGCGGCGCTCCATTAGAAAGTGAAGGAAGTGATGCGTTGGGGAGAGACATGTATCGCGTCGACCAAAATCCTCTTTATCCAGAAGTGGCGCGATCTGTGCGATCTTAAGCCTGAAGCTTCCTGATTGCACACGATTTGAAATAGAGAAGAGTCGACCGAATCGACCAAATTCGCGGCGCTCCATTAGAAAGTGATGCGTTGGGGAGAGACATGTATCGCGTCGACCAAAATCCCTTTATCTAAGAAGTGGCGCGATCTGTGCGATCTTGAGGATGTACTTTGATTGCACACGATTTGAAATAGAGACAAATCGACCGAATCCGCGGTCTTTAGAAATTGAAGGAAGTGAAGCGGGAGAGATTTGAATCGCGTCGACCAAGTTTCCAATCGTTTTTCCATAATCGGTTCAGCAACATACACTCTTCTTCCACTTCTGACACCATTGAAACAAAGCTACAAGTTGGGCAACTTCAATTTAGCTTTTTCGACGACTCACTGGATCGACAAAAGTTCAAGGGAGAAGGGGCGTACGCCCATTCTTTACTTTCTAACCCCCTTTTTCCCTTTTTCAGATCCGAGCTTCATAACAAACACCCCCTTGTTTTCAAGTATCCCTTTCTAAAACGTTTTCAAAAGATTAATTTTAAACAGTTTCGGAACATATTTACAATAATTCGATTCGCCGAAGGGCATTTATTTAGCGTCACCTCTCTCCCGTCATAGAAAAACCTAAGTAGATGCACCCCTTCTATCGCTTTAATACCAGTTTCTATTCTATTTAATTAATAAGAGAGCTCGTGTCAAATTTATGCAAATTTCGCAGATGTTCGATTATCGTAAGTGATAAAAACAAAATTTCTAACGCGGCCTTAATTTAGACGAATTGACACCTAATTAGCTTAATTGTCTACCGAGTTAATCGACCAATAAATCATAAAATGTCAAAAAAAAAAGCTATTGCAGAAGCCGAGAAACTAAAAGAGAAGGGTGTGCCATGAGTCAAAGATCTAGCACTTCCAGAAGGCCAACTACTTGTCTTCTGTCCAATTTCAAATTTGGCGGCAATTCCGAAGCGCTCTGACGTCATTAACCTACGGCCAAATGTGGAACTATTTATTTTTCTAAATACCATTATTGAGCTCTTGAAGAAAAATTGAACTTTTTACCTATAAAAAATGTTTTCTCAGTCTCTTTTCATAAAAAAGTGATGATGTGTGTAGAAAAGTTGTCATCTCATGAGAAAAAGTATTTCTTCTGATTGATCAAATAAATAAAAAACCTTTTCGCGAAAGTATCGATGGTTAAAGGAATCCAATTTATTGTTTTTTTCATTGTGAAAATTTTCCGGTTTGTAAATCCTGGGGGATGAGAAAAACATCTGGAGCGAGAAAAACATTTTTTTTTCTTCGTATACCTGTATACACGGTAAGCTCCTCCCTCTCTAAAAGCTTACAGGATTCGTATAAAAGGTGTGAATACGGCGGAGAAATATTTTGTCAAAGAAACGAGAAAGATTGATGTCTCGCGAGACGCCCGAGGTTTCTAGGCCGCACCTGGTGGCTAATGAGGGCTGACCAGGTGAAACCAATTTCACGCGACATCAAGCACCAGTTGCAACAACCAAACAAAAGGCAATTTTTTTCCCCCGCATAAAAAAAAATCAATATTTTATCTGCCAAAAAAGCATATTTCAGAAATAATCGCAATGACACCCCCTACTTCTCATGTTCTCGAGATAACACTAATAGGTAGCATCTGGTCCGTATTTAAGTTTGATTTGATATACAGGGTGTCCGAATATTCCACCCCACCCCAACATTTTCGCCTTCCCTTTTTCAATACCCTCCCTATCATTAACCCTCCTGAGTCACCCCTTACAGGGATCACTGTTATTAACCAGACGAGATTATAAATTTATCTTGACTCCCGTTTAATGGATGAACGCTTTGTCATCTTTCCGATAATTACCATTTATGTATTTTTTGAAAAAGGAACCTAATTATATTCATCTTTATTTCTTTATATTTGACGTGTAGCAGATGTAACTGGAATACCCTGTAATTTAAAATGTTACTTTAAACCCACGATTAAAAACGCCAAAAATATTTCTCAAAGGTTATTTTTCGAACTGTTATTCAAAGAAGAAATTTTTATTTGTTTCATTCTTTTGATGTTTGGTTTTTCTAATAGATAACTGATATCAGAAGTGGGATAGCTGATATCAGAGTGGGATAAGTGAGTGGGATACTGATATCAGAAGTGGGATACTGATATCAGAAGTGGGATAGCTGATATCAGAAGTGGGATACTGATATCATAGCTGATATCAGAAGTGGGATCTGATATCAGAAGTGGGATAACTGATATCAGAAGTGGGATACTGATATCAGAAGTGGGATACTGATATCAGAAGTGGGATAACTGATATCAGAAGTGGGATAACTGATATCATAAGTGGATACTGATATCAGAAGTGGGATATCAGAAGTGGGATAACTGATATCAGAAGTGGGATACTGATATCAGAAGTGGGAACTGATATCAGAAGGGATAACTGATATCAGAAGTGGAACTGATATCAAAGTGGGACTGATATCAGAAGGGATACTGATATCAGAAGTGGATAGCTGATATCAGGAGTGGGATAACTGACATCAGAAGCGGATATAAAGTTAAGTTGGGATGTTAAATCTGATATCCCACTTCTGATATCACTATCCCATTCTGATATCAGCTATCCACTTCTGATATCAGCTATCCCACTTCTGATATCAGCTATCCCACTTTGATATCAGCTATCCCTTCTGATATCAGAAGTGGGATATAAAGTTAAGTTGGGATGTTAAATCGAACTATCCAAACTTCCTTTCAAACTATTTATGAAATTTTGGGTTTTATGAATTTATGGGAATATTTTAGTTTCTAAAACTGGCGTTATTGAGTTACTCTCCACGGTTTTTGATGCGTATAAATGGGTTCTTTATTTGAAAGATGAAATGAGTGGTAATTTTATCAAAGTTATAAGTCCCAGAGGCGATTTCCCACAGAAAAACCTCTTCCTCCTTTTATTTCCGATTGTAGTGGGTACTTAGGTCCGACCCATTTCCCTCGGCCACACCCTTCCTTCGGGTGAGTAGGCGAATTTTATTAAATAGCCATCCCGTTTGCCTTTGGGAGGGAGAGACTAAAGAGCCGGAGGGAAAATAAAAGAACGCGGGTGGGGAAAGCAGTGCTGTGGACGTGCCACGTGCCTCCCTGCCGATGACTGCATGGGAAACATGTTTACGGAGAAGACAATAGAAACGTATTGTCCTCAGAAGGAAGATGTGGTACGATTAATTAAAATAGGAAACCCACTTGTACGATCAGTGAACGATACCCATTTTAAAGAGGGGATGAAAAGAGGGCACTGCGGTTTCTACAAGTCATGATATCTCTGTTAACAATTATAAAATCTCCCAGAAAAAAATTAAAACTCCATCTACTTAAAAATTAATTAGAAAAAATGAGCGCGCGTTAATTAATATCAGCTTAATACCATACGCTTAAACCTTCATTATGAACTGAAATAGAAGTTTAAATTGGATTTTCTCATTTTCGCATGATTTCATTATTGGTTCTAATCGATTTTATAAACAGTTCAAAAAAATAATGGGTTCGAAATAATAAAAAAGTTTATTTCTCTAAAGTTTATTTTGAGATTTTCTGAGAAGCATCTGTACAGACTTAAGCCTCAATTAATTTTGTGTAAACAAACTCATTGAGTTGATTACATTAACTTCAGAACAAAGTTATTTTACAACCCTTGATAGGTTTTTAAAGTTACTACTTAGGGTCAATGGTCTTGTCGATGTACCCAAAACCCGTTAAAAAAGGTTGGAAACCCTTAAAATATGTGTTTTAACGCCAAAAAATCAAGCGAAATGATCCAAACCACCATAAAAACGATGTTAGACGATTAAAACGGGTGTTCTACATCTAAAAGTCGAGGAAAACTACCAAAACCTGTAAGATGATGTTATAAGCCTGATAAAACGGGGTTTTCTCGATCGGAAAATTAGAAAATGACCCAAAACTTGGAAAGGTTTTTAAACGCTCAAAAACGGGTGTTTCAACACCAAAAAATCGAATGAAATGATCCAAAAGATGGTAAAAAAGATGTTAAACGCCAAAAACCCGATAAAACAGGGGTTCTTACACAAAAAATCTAATCTCTTATCTCCTTTATAAGCGCTCGGGTATTTATTATCCTCCAAATCTCTGTAAAAGGATTACGACGAAACTATTCATCGGATTTTCTTTTATATATTTTTGGAAAAAGCTCGTCAAAACCTACAAAATGACTAGCGGTTTTTTTAGAAAAAATTTTTTAGTCGAAAAGTAAACTTTCCATTTTCCAAAGGAAAGCTTTTTTGGAAAAACTGCTCCCAAGACCGCCTAGATACTCCCAAACTAACAAGAATTTTAGTAAAAAATTTTCTGACGGTTTTTAGTGCTCAAATATAGGAAAGTAATATTAGGCATTTCCCTCTCTGTCAACACTTGGTTGAATTTTGAGGTCGGATCCGCCTTAAAATGAAGTAGAGAGCTATTTGCGTGAAAAAGCTAGATCCGCCGAGTCATAGTGAATTAGTCTATTGCGAAAATCACTCCCAGTTGCCTTTTTTGGAGCGTTCGTATAATTAATTTTATTGCTCCTAATGGTGTTTTCAAAATTGCATCTTGTCAACGTAAATGGTGATTAACGATACACTTTCAATGAGATTAGACGGCGAAAGAAAGCGATCTGTCTGCGTTTTATAGAATCGCCCTGCGGTACTCTCGATCGCGGGGGGAGGTATGAAAACGATTTGTCACAAACAGTGTTAAACTGTTTGTCAAAACCAGTTTCCGGTAAACGGCTAGTTTTGAAGTTAATGAGCCGTTCGGAAAAGGGAGGGCGTCAATTATTCATATGCGTGCTTTCCTCGACAGCTGCGATCCTTAATGATGTGAGCGAATACAAACATCGAGTGTTGACATCAAATCCCAACTACAACTCTTGATTAGTATAGGTAACATAGGGAACAAGTTAATTTATCCATTATCCCTTTGAAACTTTTACACATTATAAAAACGTCTTTAGTACGTTTTATATATTGTTTTTCCTTCTTCTCTTTATAAAAGATGAAAAGGCCTGTCATGAAATATCGGAATAAACGCTTATTAGAAAAGTTTCCGCAATGAAAAATTTTTTACGGTCTTCTCTCTAACAGTAGATCTTCCCAGACAATTCCACATTTCTTATTATAAAAGAAAATTGAAGAAAAAGAATTTCTAGTGAGAAATATAAAAAATTCTTATTTTGCCATTGGGGTTTAATTAATTGATCAAAGGATCAATCGGGACGTCATCAATCTCTTGTATACAAATCGCCGTGTAACCGTTCTATGGATTTGACAGAATCTTCGCAATCTGCCTAATCGACCGCTTTCGATTTTGAATTAAGGCTCGGGAAAATTGCTCGGTGAGACGAGGATGATGGAAGAGTCCCATGTGTCGTCAAGAAACGAACCAACAAAAATTCGATAAGTAATAAAAGCCTTTAATGAAGCGATGAGGCTACAATGTCCACAGAAACAACCCAAAAGCTTTTTTTTTTTTTTCCGTTCGGTTCTCTTATTAGTTTTTTAAAATTGCACTCCAGGATTTTTTTCCCGCTGTATTTGGCTTCTTTTTTATGAACTCCCTTTTAAAATGCAGATGAAGTGTTTAAAAACCAGTCTGAACCCTTCTTTCATTTTCACAATTGAATACCAAGAGAATTTGCTATCTGAATAGATGACATCGCCATTATAATTTATAAATATTTACGTGCAGATGTTTAATTTTTGTGGCGATTTACAATAAAATAAGGACATTTTTCTCGCTTTTTTTGCCAGGAAAATCCCAATCTAAACAAATTAATTTTCCTCCATGCCAGCATGCCCCTTTCTCAAAAACAGATATTTGAGGGTATTACAATAACATCCTTTTAGAATTGGGCTGAAATATTCACCGGAGAAACTACATTTTAACTTCCTTAAAGAAGTTATTGTGATACCCTCCACGTGGGTTTTTGGGGAGGGAAATTCGAATATTGATCTACACCGATCTCAACTTTGTCTGTGGTGCCGGCCGGCCGTAGCATTTTTTTTTTGCGGAACACTTTACGGACACAGTTTTCATCCGATTTTCGCCAAATTTTTACACAAATTTCTTTAGCCGTGAAGAAGAATGTGACAGGGCGATTTTTGAATTTCGAAAAAATGGCGGAGATATGTCTGTTTAAAATTTTAAAAAATTCGCTGCGGCCGAACCGTTAATCCGATTTTCACCAAATTTTCACCAATTACTCCTATATTTTTAAGAATTTTTGGTGTAAAAAAATTGCCACTTTCAATTACATATTATTTTTTTTTTAGTAGAAAGAAATTTCGCATTACGAGAGGCACATCCCTAGGCCAAAGAGCCCATTATTTGTACCTTGACACTTAAAAAATTTTCGAAAAAGAACTTAAAAAATTAAAAAAAAGGCGCAAAAAAAAAACCCAGAAAATATTTGGAAAAAACTTAGAAAAATTTTAAAAAAAAACTCGGAAAATTTTTCAAAAAAAATAGGAAAACCCGGAAATTTTTTGGAAAAAAAACCACGGAAATTTTTCAAAAAAAAAAGAAAACCGGAAAATTTTTCGAAAAAAAGAAAAACCAGGAAAATTTTTCGAAAAAAAACTTAGAAAATTTTTCAAAAAAAAAAAAAAAAACTTCCCCCTTCCTTATTCTTGCCCTCCTTTATACTTTCCCTCCCTTCGTTATACTTTCGTTTTATATTCCCCTCCGTTATACTTTCGTTCCCACTTACCCTCCGTTTTACCCCTTATACTTCCCCTCCTGTATACTTCTCCTTGTATACTTTCCCCTTTAAGGAAGTTTTCGTTGGAAGCTCTTCAAACCAGTAGGTACTTTTTCTGGATTCTCGGACATTTTACAGGCTTTTTGCCAGGAAATCGAATCTATAGAAATCAATTTTCTCTATGGCAGCAGACCCTTTCCCCAAAATAGACACAGGAGGGTATTAAAATAACATCCTTTTTTGAATTAGGCTGAAATATTCAGTTTAAGGGCGTTTTCCTTGTTTTTGGGTAGTGAATGGAAGATTTTTCGCAAATATTTGAATTTAGAAAAGCGACGTTTTTGCTCTCAAATTCTGTTCAGTCTCATATCTTTGTTTTCAGTGTTTCTAATTCAATTTTCTCTAAATTCATTCAGAGTGAGGACTAGGTTTGAATCAATGGGTGTCCCCGATCGACCTGTCAATCGGTTTTAATTAAGTCGATTTGAATTATCCCGCCTTTTCTCGATCGCTCAATCGCTCTGGTCTTTAATTAAATCTTAATTTCCCAAGGCCAAAGGAAAAAGAACTAAAATTCTTGAAAAGGCGGATTTTATGTTTCAAAAAGGGATATTTTCCGAGATGTCAAGTGAGGTTTAAAAAGGGAACATTGAATAGGGACGAAAATATATTCAAAGAAAATAGGATTTAACCGCATTATTACCATTTGTAGGGGGTTATGAGAGGGGACGCTTAGAGGATTACAACCTCTTATTTATATACGGACCTACACTCAGACACAGAGCGATTTACCTCCGGGCAATTTTCTGGTGACATTGTAAACATTTCCCAGTCGATCTTACTGTCTGTCAGCCACTAATCCTTTTTATAAACGTTGTGTAATTCGAATTGGACACGGACTCCTTTTTTTATACGACCGTCCCAAAATTCGGTTGGTAGCTTCAGGGAGAAACGATTATCTCATTTTATACACATCAAAGTTATATATTCCATTTTAATTTAATAAAGTTTATAATCAACGTAAAAATTCGAACTAAATGGAGGTATTTTCTCTAAAAACTGAGAGAAACCCGTAAAAAGGGTATTTATGTTCAAAAGATGGAAGAAAATCCCAAAACCTGGTTAAAAGTATTTGTTTGAAGAGCTTCCAACGAAAACTTCCTTAAAGAGAAGTAAAATACAGGAGGGGGAAGTATAACGGAGAAGGAAGTATAAGGGAGGGGGAAGTATAACGGAGGTTTTTTTTCGAAAAATTTTCCAAGTTTTTTTTTTCAAGGTATCAAGGTAGAAAAATGGAATTTTTGCCCAAGGGAGGTCCCTCTCGTACCGGGTATGACATTTCTCCCTACTAATGATAATGATAATTTTTTTACACCAAAAATTTGTAAAAAATATAAGGAGTATTGGTGAAAATTTGGTGAAAATGGACCAACGGCCGCAGCGAATTTTAAAATTTCAAACAGACATATCTCCGCCATTTTTTCGAAATTCAAAAATAGCCCTCGTAGTTTTTGACTAAAGAAAATATGGTGAAAAGTTGAAAATTGTGGCCTTAAAGTGTTCCGGAAAAAAATGCACGGACCGACACAAAGTTGAGGTCGGTAAAGACAATATTCGAATTGACCTCCGGGGTCTGGAAGACCCTTCCACAAAAACCTGATGTGGAGGGTATCACAATAACTTCTTTAAGGAAGTTAAAAAGGATCTTCTAAGAAGAAGGGAGTTCTTTTAATCATTGGAAAATAGGAGGAATGTCTGCCGAAAAACTAGGAGAACTTGAAATGTCTTCCCCAATCAACATTCGGTTTAATTTTTTGTTTTACTCACTCTGCGGTAAAAACGAAACAAACTACGAGTTTTACGACGTTTTAAAGCTCAAAAACCTTGGAAAACGCCCAAAAGGGTGTTGCTCGAACTAAATACGTTGGAAAACACCAAAAACAGCGGGAAACTCCAAAAAAGGTGTTTTTCTTCTAAAAAAAAACTCCGAAAATGGTGTCTCTTTCACTTTAAAAAACGCTTGTTTAGCTGGATTTTTGAGGCGTTTTACAAGCTTTTTTGGTCAAAAATCTTCAATTTTACAGGATTTTCGGAAGAGATAAAAACCTACCAGGCTTCAGACACTGAGATCTTAACCAGTTATCAGAATTGGCAGAAAGGACTTCACCAGAAAACGCTGGAAAATCTGATGCATGATGCATATTAAGTTTCTGCAGAAGCTTCAATTGGGTCGGAAAGGCCATTCCCTGATTGTATTGATACAAAATTAAATATTCAAATGAAGTCATATTGGAAGCACGTGCTTTCTTCGTTAACCGCCGTATAGCAATGGGATGATGATTGTATAATCAGAGAGATCACAAAGGGGTTGTTTGCATTGTATAGATAGGGAACTGATAGGTCCAGGTAGACTCGGATCCCCGTCCTGTTTGCGTGGGTGAACACATCATTTTGATCTCGAATGACGCACCCCATTGTACTCATCCTACTTCTCAATGGACGCTTTTTAAAATAATTGGCAACTGTTTCTTGTCAAATATTTGTATCTCCCATAGATACAGGTGTGTATAGACTTTTGAGCTTGGAGGACATATGGAGTACAACCCTCTTCTCACGGATATAACAAAGGAAAAAATATAGAAAAACCCTTTCGAAACTAAAACGTAATTTTTTTGCTCTCCCTACCCTTCAATAAAAAGCATTTTACGGTTTGGAGTAACTCTTTATTTTCTCTTTTGTCGTGAAAAAACCATTTTTTTTTCGTTAGTCAAATCATCTGTTCATATACATAAGTCAGTTGATAATCGCCTTAAAATTCCTATTAGGTACACTTAAATTTTATTTTTACTGAATTATGTAAAACCCCTTTTACCAATAGATTTTTCTCTTTTTCAGAAACCCCTCTTTAGCAGATTTTTGTCCCTTTCGGCCATAAAACCTAAAATTTTTTTGAATATTTAACTCTCTTTTCACAGGATTTCAGGGGTTATCTTCCCTTTTTGGCGGAAGAACCTAATTTTAGTTGATTTCGGGTGTCTTTTCAGTTTTCCAAACTTCCTCAAAAATAGCGGGGAGAAATTTCGGCAGTTCACCCCCAGTTCCGTATGGCCTTCTTGGGCGAAGACAATTTTTTTCTGGCTTGAAAGTTTAATTATTAATTTTAGTTTGTTTGAGTGTAATGGATAATAGGCCCTAAAAATTAATTAATTTACAACCGGTGACGTAATATGGTCAAAACGAGGAACCCCAGTTTGTTATACGGCTTTACCACCATTCAAATAGAAACCAGGGTAATGCTCCGTTTGCTCTGTACATAAAAATGGCTCCTGAATCCACATCAGTGCCTCACCTGATGAATAAGTAACAAAACGAAAAATCGAAACGAAAGAGCGGGAGGAGCCACTCGAATTCGCACGTGTCCGGACACGTGCCGACCCGCGCAGAGCATATGCCGTCGGGGGCCCACAAGTGGACGCGCTAATAGCTCCCAAAGGGATCTGACAATCTCATCAAAGCATCCACGATAACAAAAGATTCTTTTTAAAACTCTTTACAACCTATTAACAACAAATATTTTCTTCTTTTTAATTAACAATTTAAATTTAAAGTTTTTTTCTAGGTTAATTTGTGACTCTTGAGTTACCTTTTTCCCTTGACAAAGACTTAATATGAAGGTAGCAACAAAGAAATTCTTATTAAGGAGATAAAAGTCTTGGCCTCGTTTAACTATTCATGTCATTCTTCCTATCCAATTATGAACCGGCCCATTTTTTCGAGAAAAAAATTTTTATAAACAGATGTCATTGAAAATTTCAAATTTCTACGGCCCAATTAGATTCGCGCTATAATTAATCGAAGGGTAACATAAAATTCATGACCAGCGAGTCTGTAAATAAAGGGGTTCGATGGGGAGAGAAGAGCAAATATGGGGCCTTTACAACGCATATGTTCCTTGTGATCCCTCCTTTTTTAGCTACCGTGGAGGTAAAAATTTGTTCCGTGTTGTCCGCCAAATAAATCAGGTTTTTTTTTGTTCCTTTGATGTAACCAAACCGGGAGGATTAGATACGGCAGCGTCTCCCCTCACGCCTCAAACCAATCCCGTGTCACTCGTACCGGAACAATAGTGAATGGTAGACCCCATTTTGAAATACATGACTTTTCGCATCATAACGAATCATCACAATTTTTCGATTTTTCAAAATTTAACGGCCAATTCTAAAATTAGTTTCCTACTTTTGAGCCTAAAAATCATGGGAAAATTTTTTACTAAGTTCGTTCTCGTTATTTTTGGAGTATCTACAAGGTCTCGGGATCAGTTTTTCCGAAAAAGTTTTCCTTTGGAAAATAGAAAATTTCATTTTCGATTAAAAATTTTTTTCCAAAAAAACCGCAAGCCATTTTTTGGGCTTTTAGGAGCTCTTTCCAAAAATATAATATAAAGAAAATCCGATGAATAGTGTCGTCGTAATCCTTTTACAAAGATTTGGAGGAAAAACTCCCGCGCGTTTATGAAGGAGTTGAAGCTAAGAACTCTAATCGGAGGCTAAAGGGGGTCTTTTCTGAACAAATATCTAGAAAAAGCCCGAAAATCTAATAGAAACAGTGTTTTTTGAAATGATAAACGTGGAAATTGTCCAAAAAGTTGGTTCTTGGGAGAAAACCGGAAAATAGCAAGAAAATCAGGTTAAAAGTGTGTTTTTTAAACAACAAAAAATGTAGAAAACGTCTCAAAAATGTTTTTTCGGCAGAAATACCGGAAAAAAAATCTTGAAATGTCAGATTAAAAAGGTGTTTCTTGTACAACTAAACCTTGAAAACGGAGTCACGGCACAAAGATAGAAAAGTTCTATAGCTGGCCGACGGGAACTTCCTTAAAGAGAAGAAACAATATAGGAGGGGGAAGTATAACGGAGGGGAAGTACAAGGAAGGGGAAGTTTAAGGGAGGGGAAGTATAAGGAAGGGGAAGTTCTTTGGTTATCTTCTTTTTATGGTAGTAAAATTGATCTCCAAGTCACGAAGTTGAATTATTATAGTTTTTTTTTAATAAATAAAACAGTTAAAAAAAATATATATTTCTAAACAAACAAAAGAAAATATATAGAAGGTAAATAAATATTCTGCCAGAAGTGTAGAAACAGAATATTAACATTACAAAAAAAAAACCTTTTTTTTTTGTAAATTCGCCGAAGCACTATTGACATAAAATTACAGGCGTATTTGCTTTTACCTCCGACTCCCTCCTTTTCTCTGCTTTAGCGTTTTCCCTCTCCAGTCGGTGTCTCTTTGTTCTTGAAATGGCGCTCGAACTCTCGAAACAATGCGGCAAATGACGGAATTCGAATTGCTGGCTCTCGTTAATTTAATAAGAAACAATCGAGTGTAGGTGCGGGAGGGGGGCATAGAAGGTGGTTTTGTTGTTAATTCCGATGGATAATCTTTCAGATAGAAACTCGATTACAGTTGAGGACGCGGTTTGAACCTTTAATGGCTTTCTATGAGTACAACCAAATCCGCAGTTATTAACTTTGGTTGATGGTTAACTCTTCTGCACTGAGCTGGTTTAAATCTTGGCCTTGGAGTGAAGAATCTAAATAAAAGAAGTTTGAAGAGTTTTTAGGGGACACTTTATGCCCTCATCTCAACCCCTCGAACTAACAACCCTCTCATCATTGTCCTCATGAAAAACAGACCCCTACCACCATCTATGGTCAACGCTCTGAACTAACCTTTCTTTTAATTGTAGATAGATTAGGACATAATGTTCGTAGGGAAATGCGTAAGCTCTGGAGTAAAGCTGATTACATTGAGTAACCCTTCTGACCGCTGACCATTACGTTCGATATTCAGATTAAGTCATTAACGGGACTAGGATGCTAAAACATATCCCGGGACTAGGTCCCTACAATGCCTGCCTGCTATCAGAGGCTTAACAATGTTACCTCGTCTACGGATTAATTATGCGAAAATTACAATCGTCGATTAAATCTTGTTCTCAGATGAAAACGCATTAGGATCAGTTAAGGGCGGAGGTAGCAGGGGCGATTAATGGACTTTTCATGCTAAGTGAGGAACTTGTCAGCAATTTGGATGTTTTAAGAAAGCACCTTGGAAAATTCCAGGGAGGGACCTCCATCCATGGGAGCGTCGCGGGCGAAGGACCGTAGCCCAAAGGGTGGAAGTTCGTGAATTTTTAGACCGGAAAATCCGATAAAAAAGATCTTTCTTCAAAATATGCAATGAAATGCCCAAAAAGAGTGCCTGCAAATGATGGGAAAAACGCCCAAAATTCGGTATAAGGCTTCTTGGACTATAAGCAAGAAAAATAGCGTTTTTCGCTAATGAGGATGAGATTTCCAGGGTTCTCTCTTCTCAGGGCCTTCCTTCCGATATTTTATCCGATACGATATTTTTGAAAAATATCGGATGAACCGATATATCGGAAGGAAATATCGGATGAACCGATATATCGGAAGGAAAATATCGATGAACCGATATATCGGAAGGAAAATATCGGATGAACCGATATATCGGAAGGAAAATATCGGATGAACCGATATATCGGAAGGAAAATATCGGATGAACAATATCGGAGGAAATATCGGATGAACCGATATATCGGAAGTATCGCAACAACCCTAGGAGAAGCAAAAGTGGGAAGTTCCCAAAATGTTTTTCTCGGCAGAAAGACAAAAAGTCTGAAAATACGGTTTATAAAAAAAGGATGTTTAGTGGACAATCAGCCAGTATTGTGCCTGAGATTCTACAATAAACTTCTACTTGTTAACTCCCAGCGAATTAAAAAAAACATCTGCTACATAATAAGCCATGATTATTCATAAGTGGAGACTATTCAAAATAATCCAGTCGGAAAATGCGAAAACATAAAACCCGTGGCGACCAGAGCGACGTCTATAATTAGAACAATTTACCCTCCTCTTATATTTATACAATGACAACAATTCGATAATTTGAGCACGAACTGCCCCTTTTGTTTGTTTACCAATTAGGTTCACAATGCAGTCAAGTACGAGTATTGATTGTAACTGAGAAACTGTGGCCAACAGTCTAGGTAATGTAATTGTCCTCCGAACAAAAGGGCTTTTTTGTTATTCAAGAATATGAAGCAATGAAAAAATAAAAGAGAACGTGCTCAAAACAAAGCCGGTAATACTTCAACTTAAGCCTCCTTGAGTAAAAGGATTTTCTATTGACGTCAAAAAATAAATTTACGTTTTTTTAAAAAGCAAAATGAACGATTGACGGTCAATAGTTCTGGAGTTTCAGAAACAGAGAAACACCAAAGGCTTTATCAAGTCCCGACCACGGCGGATCTTCTCTAATTTCCTTTGGGCTACTCTAATCCCCTGTGGGGATAAAGACGAGTTCGATTGTCGCATTAGGTTCCCTGTTTCTACCACAATAGAGCCTACTTATTGTAACGTCAGAGCGATATGACGAATCAAACCCAAAATAACCATTTTTGCAACGTTTATGGAGTATCCAGTCAATACTTTGGGCCGAGGAAAACTCCTGAAAATCCGGAAAATGGCGGAAACATTATTTTTCTTCTATTTTCCGGCGGGAAAAGCGAGGAAAAAGGTAAAATGGGAGTTTCAAGGCCAAAAAAGTGAGAAAATCGGGAAAATTAAAGGGAAGAAACCCAGAAATACTCCCGAAAGTCCAATAAAAAATTTTATTTTCGTCATAAAGACCTAGGAAAACTGCCAGAAATCCAAAAAATAAGAGTGATTAAATGAAAGAGGAGAATTTTCAAAAATCTTTCTGATGGAAAAACCGGACTAGTGAAAAGAGGTTTTCTGGGTTTTTCAATAGGGTAAAATTTCATTTTTTCGTCTGAAAGAGGGAGGAAAACTCCCAAACCATTTGAAAAAAGTTTCTCAGCTTAAGGGACCCGACCACAAAATTCAACCAAGTGTTAGACAGAAGGGAAGATGCTTAATATTACTTTCCCATATTTGAGCACTAAAAATCATGGGAAAATTTTTTGCAAAAGCTAGTTCTCGTTGTTTTGAAAATGTCTAGGCGGTCTTGGGAGTAGTTTTTCCGAAAAAGTTTTCTTTGGAAAATGGAAAAACTTTTCGACTAAAACATTTTTTCCAAAAAACCGCTAGCCATTTTGTAGGTTTTGTCGAGCTTTTTCCAAAAATTATTATAAAGAAAATCCGATGAGTTTCGTCGTAATCCTTTTACAAAGATTGGAGGAAAAATGCCCGATATGAAGGAGTTAAGAGATTAGATTTTTTGGTAAGAACCCTTTTTATCGGGTTTTTGGGCGTTTAAAAACCTTTCCAACAAGTTTTGGAATTTTCTATGATTTTCCGATCTAGAAAAACCGTTTTTCAGGCGTACATCGTCTTACGGGTTTTGGTAGTTTTTCTCGACTTTTATCTGTAGAAGCACCCGTTTTATGAGTTTTTCATCGTCTAACATCGTTTTTATAGTGGTTTTGATCATTCCGCTTTTTGGTTTAAAACACATACTTTAATGTTCCCCCTTTCCCCGCCTTTTTAGCCAAGAAACCGTCATTTTACGCAAAAAGGGCATTTTCTTAGCTCTTTTGAAGTTTACCCTTGTTTTTACGAATTTTTCCGTCATCTTTTGCTGGTAATAATAGAGCTATAGAGCATCCAGACCCGAAATAAAACTACTTTTAATCATTTTATCGTTTATTTTATAAATAAGTGTGCTATTTTGTTTTTGACAATATATTTTTTAAGTATAATATCCACAGTGTCCTTGCATCTTATTGAATTTCGACATTTTCTAATAGATACAAATATAATATATTTTTGTTTGTTAATATTTTAACATTTTTTTTCCATCTGTACAAAGTGAGAGCATCTGCAACTTCGTAAACAAGAATAAAACAGAAGCTTACCATAAATTTGCAAAAGGGCGCATATTTAAAATAACCGATGTCATTCAGAGAATGAAACGCGTCTGTAAAATTTAAATGCAAATTTCGAACCGTCGGAGACGTAGATTTTAAACAGGATTTTCAACCCTAAACCGTCCCCACTTAAGGTACAAATTATTATAATTTATTCACTTCCCGAAATTACAGACACTCTTTAATACTTAAATCTTTATAGAATCTTTCCATAGAATATATATTTTAAATAACAATTTTTGAATAAAATATTTACGTTCCTTGGTCCTCTTTTTATTTTAGAGTCACCAATATTGCGCACATTTTTAATTAGTTGGTGTGCATTTATACAAATATTAAACAATACGTAAAATATAAAATAACTTTCGATATTTACACTAATTGATATTTATTATAACTTATTTTCCCCATCTATTTACAAAGTCTCAAAAGACATCTAGACACGAAAACGCCCCACATTTTGTAGGTTAACTATTTATTTAAAGCCACACACCAACGTCTAAACCGTTTTATAAAGAAAAATCGATAACGGAAAGAATAAATTTTACAACATTCACATGCAATACAGCTAAAATTATCTTTGTAAGGGAAGATAAAAAAAAATTAAAATAAAAATAGGCCTTGAAAAAAAAATATTCGTCAGAGAAAAATAAAGGTTCGATTAAAATTAGTATAGAGTTGGGCTTATTCATTTTTGTAAATGTAAAGCTATGAATACGGATCTGGCCAGAATAGTTCGAAAATTTTAAAAATCAATCCGCAGTAAAAATATCATGTTGGCTACACTGTTTTTTTTTTAAACTGATACGAATACGCCCAACTCTAAATTAATGCCCTTTTCTTTATTTCTCCCCTTTTTAATGTAGATTAACGAATTTTTGGCACTGTTAAATCTTCCCAGTTTTATTACAAGCCGAAGCCTTTTTAGGTAGATTTTTCATATATAGCACCCAGAAAAAAATGAAAGAAAAAGAGATTTTTAACAAAAGGCCCATTGTTTTTTTTTTCTCGAGGACCACTAAAAAATTTATTGTTTGCACAGCAAACTGTTAATTCTTTAAAATAATTTCGGTGAAAGGGAAGCGTCCACCTCAAATGTGCGTCTTGCGGTTTTTTTCCCGATAAAAAATGTGTTATTTACATAAAATAACAGTGAATAAAGTGTTTTAACATTTAGAAAAAGATATCACAAATAAAGGGTAACGTCCACGAGCTAACAAGAAAATCTTTTTCTTTCGTACAAGATTTATAGCCATGTGTAAATTTTTTAAAAAAATATTTATTTTTTTTGGTGTTTGCCGAATTTTTAAATAACTTTTCTTGCTGTACAAATGTAATTGACGTGCCTCCTCATCCTTGTTTAATTAGTTAGGGTAGGTTCCGCTTGGAGCTTAGACGTCATGAGTACAGTTATCAACCCTTCTTAGATAACCTAGAGATTTTATAAACGTAGAAATCACGTAAATAAATTAACACGTTATTTCATTTTTTTTAAGGCTAATAAATTAGTGATTTCTATTTTATAAAATCTCTAGGTTATCTGAAAGGTTGATAACTGTACTCAAGACGTTTAAGCTCCTAGCGGAGCCCTTCCCAACTAATTAAAGAGGGATGAGTGAGGCGCGTACTCACACAAATAAAAGCTTTATACTATAAAATATAATATTATTGTAGCTTCACTTCTTATACTAGATTCTATTTTCTAATTTTTCTGATAATGGTGTGTTATGTGCCCTTATATTGGTCACCAAGGTATAATTTTATTGCTGTTAGGCCACTTGATGTGGAGAATTTTAGGTTCGTTGAATTTGAAATTTTTTGAAAAGATAAATTATGTCGTAATTAAATCTTAAAAATGGATTCTGACAAGCACAAAGTTGAAGGAGGTCTATTGAGACGTCTTTCTCAAAAAGGCTGTCAAAAGGTTGAAAACTCAAAAGATTCGAGGCTTACCTTTCCAACTTTTCTTTTCCCCCTGTTAAAAACGCGTGCTTTGAAAGTTGAAAAGTTCATAAAGTTTTTAAATGTCACACCGGCACCCCTGATCTGTGTATAAATGAGCCAGGGGTGTGATGGTTGTACTACTTACACGATATCAATATATTACATAGACATAGCTGACAGGCGAGTAATACGATCATTATAATAACGACGAGGGTGATGACTGAGTATAAAATAGCGAGATGAACTAGTGAGAAGATGTAAAGCGTCCTGTGGCACCATCTGTTCGGTTCGAAAAGCGTAGGTTCGAATTCGGGCCAGTAAATGCTTAAAATCCAAATGTTCCCAAGGACGAACCAGACGACCAGAAATAGCGAAAGAAGGATATCGGCGACGCGACTTGGCGCCGACAGCGGATCTTGAGCGGGCGAGTTTCGTTCGCGCCTTTTTTCAAAACGTCGAGATCGAATCTGACGCCAAACCGTCCAAATCATTTTCAACGTCCCAAAAATACCGCCGACAATCATATAAACGGGGATATGCGGCTCTTTCGGGCAGTCTCGGACGAACTGCAGACCTGAAACAAACATTTATTTTATCCACAAGTACACTATTAGCTTTAATATCTTCATATAAAAAATTGATTACAAAAATATATATTCCGTCACGAACGATATCGACCTGATAATAAATTCCGATAAAACTACTTGTTCTTGCGTGTCAGGAATTACCCTGATTTCTAACTTGTTTTAAATTAAAAAGGCATTAAAACCCTATTTATACCTGCCCTGTAGGCAATACGAAGCACTTTATAAAGAGCGGCAAATCTTGACTGTTCGGAGATGGCCCCAAGGGTAATTTAAAGACACTGCAATTGTGCTGGGAAATTGCTCCCAGGCGGTATTGATCCTGAACGCCATACGTGGCATGAGATAAAAAATTCAGGGCCACCTTGAGATTCGAACTGAGGACAGTTTGGTTTCAGGTAAAGTTTGGTTTGCTGTATACCTTTCGTCATAAAGATCTCTCTTTATTTTCTTTTTAATTGTGCTGCACTCTAGCAGAAACATTCAGAACAAACGGTACTAAAAACCGTAAAATTAACAAGTTTGAAAAAAAAATTGTTTGAAGAGCTTCCAACGAAAACTTCTTTAAAGAAAAAGAAAAAGTATAGGAGGGGAAGTATATGGGAGGTGAAGTATTAGTGAGAGGAAGTATAACAGAGGGTTAAGTATAACGGAGGGGAAGTATAAGGGAACGAAAGTATAACGGAGGGGGATGTATAAGTATAACGGAGGGAAAGGGTATAAAGGAGAATTTTCCAAGTTTGTTTTTTCAAAAAATTGTCTGTTTTTTTTTTTCGAAAAATTTTCCGAGTTTTTTTTTTTAATTTTTTCGGGTTTGCTTTTTATATTTGCGCTTTTTTTTTCAGAAAAATTTTCAAGTTCTTTTTTTTTCGAAAATTTTTCCAAGTGTCGAGGTAGAAATAATGGGCTCTTTGGCCTAGGGATGTGCCTCTCGTAGTGGGTAGAAGTATGAAATTTTCCCTACTAAAAAAAAAATAATAATTAAAAGTGACAGTTTTTTACACCGAAAATTCGTAAAAAATATAAGGAGTAATTGGTGAAAATGTGGTGAAAATCGGGCCAACAAATTTTACGGCCGCAGCGCAGTTTTAAAAAATCAAACGTGCATATCTCCGCCATTTTTTCGAAATTCAAAAATCGCAGACGACAATTTCTTGTGCAACTAAGGAAGGTTGTGAGAAAATTTGGTGAAAATCGGTGGGAAACTGTGGCCTTAAAATGTTCCGGAAAAAATGCTACGGCCGGCCGGCACCACAGACAAAGTTGAGATCGGTAAGGATCAATATTCGATTCGACCCTACGGGTCTGGAAGACCCTTCCCAAAAACCCGACTTGGAGGTCACAATAACTTCTTTAAGGAAGTTAAAAGCCCAATGATCATTAGGTACTCCAATAGTCTTCATTTTATGAGAGGAAGGATATTGCAAGTCATTTTATTTTTTTTGGCTTGGGACGTTTTTCTTGATTTTTTGTTTCGAGAAAAACAGTTTCCGAAGGGTCATCAACTCGCAGAGAAAGCTAATTTAGTTTTGCCAAGTTGAAAAAGTCGACTAAACGAGTTTATTATGTTAGAATTATCTATTACTGCATGTACATATCACTGTATACATTATCATTGAGTACGATAGCAATTATTGGTTGGAAACGTCCAGGAGAAATTGCCATTGGCGTCTATCATATCATCGCTCCCTTTTATAAACTACACAACTTGTAGTGGACACTCGATTCTAGCTGTTCGTTCGGAAGCTTCATATAAAAATTCGAGTACGCGTTTTTCTCTGTGTCTGCCATAAATAGGATACTTTTTCTTATTTTTCTTCTTCTTCCTTTAAGTATGCCGCATTAAATTGACGTATTTTGATATTCGAGGTCTTGGAGAGCCAATAAGGTACCTTTTGTCGTATTTGGGAGAAGACTTCGAAGATTACCGATTCTCCACGGAACAATGGCCATCATTAAAGCCAAGTAAAAATATATCCCAAATAGCAATTCTCGTACTTTTATCTTTTAGAAACACCATTCGGAAAAGTTCCTGTTTTGGAAGAGGATGGCAAGCAGATATGCCAGTCTGTCGCAATTTCCCGCTGGCTTGGAAAGAAGGCGAATTTGGCTGGAAAAAACGACTGGGAGTCCCTTCAAATTGACATAGTCGTTGACACTTTTGTAGATATGAGGACAGGTAATTTAAATAAAAATATGCTGTTTTCATATCGTTTAAAATTAGCTGCCGTAGTTGCATGGTTGGAACCAAATCCAGAGGAAAAGGCCAAAAAATGGAAGTCTTTCTTAAAGACACTTTACCTGGATATTTGACCAAGTTTGACCAAATGGTCAAAGATAACGGCGGATATTTGGCGAACGGATCTGTAAGTTCTTATGTTCCCTTTTACTCGTAAGTTACAAATAACATTTATTTTAGCTTTCATGGGCAGATCTATACGTCTTCGCGAGGAACGACACCCTCTTGGTTATGATCAATCAAAAGAATCTGTTGGACAAATATCCCAACTTGAAGGCTCTCAAAGAAAAAGTTGAAGATATACCTAAAATTAAGGCTTGGATTGCTAAGCGCCCAGTAACAGACTTGTAAATTAATTAAATTTTATTGATATTTAATAAAAGGATTTCAATTTTTTCCCTTAATAACTTCCTTAAAGAAGTTATTGTGATACCCTCGACGTCGGGTTTTTGGGGAAGGGTCTTCCAGACACCGGAAATATTGATCTCTACCGATTTCAACTTTGTCCGTAGCTCCGGCCGGTCGGCCGTAGCATTTTTTTCTGGAATACTTTACGGCCACAGTTTTCAACCGATTTTCACCAGATTTTCACCAATTTTCTTAGTCGGTGAACAAGAAACAATGAGGGTGATTTTGAATTTCGACAAAATGGCGGGATAACGTTTGAAATTTTAAAAACTGGCTGTTGGTCTGATTTCACCAAAACACCAAAGACTCCTTATTGGTGTAAAAAAATTGTCACTTTTATTTATTATTTTTTTAGTAGGAGAAATTTCATATTTCACACATAACGAGAGGCACATCCAAAGGCCGAAGAGCCCATTATTTCTGCCTTGACACTTAAAATTTAAAAAACAACTTAAAAAAATTTCAAAAAAAAAAAAAAAAATCGAAAATTTTTCGAGAAAAAAAACTCCTCCCTCCTTATACTTCCCCTCTGTTATAGTTCCCCCTCCTTATACTTTCCCTCCCTTATACATCCTCTTCCGTTATACTTTCGTTCCCTTATACTTCCCCTCACTTATACTCTCCCCTCCATTATATCCCCTCCCATATACTTCCCCCACCGTTGTACGTCCCTCCGTTACTTCCCCCTCCTATATCGTTACTTCTCTTTAAGGAAGTTTTCGTTGGAAGCTCTTCAAACCAGTACTTTTTTTTCCGAAAAATTTTACAAGTTCTTTTTATCGAAAAATTTTCATATTTTTTTCGAAAAGTATCAAGGTAGAAATAATTTTGCCGAAGGGAGGTCCTCTCGAAACGGGAGGACGTGAAATTTTCCCTACTAAAATGATAATTAATGTAAAAATTGTTTTTTTTTTACCAAAAATTTTAAAAATATAAGGAGTATGTATTTGGTGAAAATCAGAACAACAGTTTGCCACAGACAGTTTTTTAAAATTTCAACATGCATATCTCCGCTTTTTTTCGAAATTCAAAAATCGCAGACGACAATTTCTTGTTAACTAAGGATAGGTTGTGTGAAAATTGAGTGAAAATCGGTTGGAAACTGTGGCCGTAAAATGTTCCGGAAAAAATGCTACGGCCGGCCGGCACCACAGACAAAGTTTAGATCGGTAATGATTAATATTCGATTTGACTCTCCGGGTCTGGAAGACCCTTCCCCAAAAACCCGACGTTGGGGGTATCACAATAACTTCTTTAAGGAAGTTAAAAAACTCTCGTATTTATGTAAATAATTGTATTTTAAAGCCAAATCAAAAAGAAAAATTTGAAAACAAACCGTTTTCTCGCAAAATTGGAACAAAAAATAGTACCCTTAATTAAATTAAACCTAGAAATTTGTATAAAACGAGTAGGTAGATTTTCTATAATTAAAAAAACTATATGGGCATATTTGTTAAAAAATTATGACATTTTTTCCTCTCGCAAATTAACATTGGATCCCATAATAAAAGGGAGCTCTCACGGGACTAATCAGTCCAAATTTATTCAGTTGGTGCCTTTTTTTTCCCATGTACGCCCTATGATATACCACAATAAACTCTTTTATATTTTCCATTTGGAACGGCTCTAAAAAAATTAATCCAGCTATTTTGCTGCTTTTATGGAGTAGAATATGGAGTAGGCGATTAAAATAGAGCAGATAACAGCTCTTCCCCTATCATTGATTATTGAATGTTCAATATACACGGTGCAACTTATAAGTACCAAGTTTATCCTAATTGTTAACGAAAGCTTTCAGCGCCAACTTAAATTATTTCGAGAGCAATTCAACGACAATAAATTATTCGTCAAGTTGGAAAAAACGAGAAAATGCGATAATATCAAAGAAAGCCCGAGGGAAAGTTCCTCCATAAACTTTCGCCCGTACCAGAATAAGATGAGGTCCAAGGTTAAACGAGATCGATATACAAAATCCTCAGATAAGCCGAGATAAAAATTCGCTTTTTTTCATTAATTTTGTATTTATCCAATTTTTTATAGTTTATCGAAAGAAAAAACCTAAACACTTCTTGCGATAACATTATGTCTTGTTTTATGAGGCTCGTAAGATTTAACGGGAGAAACCTTCAAATATTTACCTACTATAAAATTCTTCTAGGTCAACTTTAAGGTGAAAATTCGTATTTTTTAATATCTGATCTTTTTTACAAAGCCGCGGAGGTTCATTAGAAAGGATTTGGTCTCCAATTGGTTTTGAGAGAGATTAAAACACAATCCTGGCGGTTGAAGTGGTGTTGATTCCCCTTCAAAAAAACCACTTGAACCCTGTCCTCAGCCTCAAAATTCAGCGCCTTTGAAATGTCTCTACCCTCGTATAAATTTAAACTCTGGGCGTCTACAAACCTTTGCTGACCGGAAATGAGCTCCAGAATTCTGTCTCGATACCAGAAATTAAATTTTCTCAAGGCTAATTAGTAATTTCCCCCTTTTTTTTGTCTACATAAAATATTTCAAACTTACCTATTATAAACATGATAAGAGGCAACGCTGTCAGACAAATTAAAACCACTGAGACGACAACTGAAACAAAAAAAATTAAAATAAAATTAACGACAAAAAATTCCCAAAAGTTAATTTGGTTTTTCTCAAAGGATTTTAATATAAAACAAAAAGAAATAAAACAACAAAAGCGTAATTAAAATATAAAAATTTAAAATAATTTCAAAATGTTGGATAGTAGATAATACAGGGTTTAGCAAGTTAATTAACAATAAGGTAAAATTAAGGCGTAAATTGAGTATACAATGGGATTAATCCAAGTGTCATATCGTCGCGTTAGTTCTAACACCGGCTATCTCTTTTGATTTGGCATTGTTTCTGATGGTAAATTTTGTGAGAATCAATTCCGTTGGTAGTTTAACCCTTACCAACAGAAAACGCGTATTTCACGATTTAGCCAACAATGCATTGATTTCTATAAGAAATTAATCCGTATTTTTGCTCTCCTGAAAACCAAGGAAAAATGAGATAGCCGTGTTAGAACTAACGCGACGATATCTTAAGCAGTCGAGGATTTATGATTTTTTAAAGATTTCTGAATAACCACGATCCCCCCTTCTATTTCCGCAAAAATGGTAAACCTGGAACCCGTTATATTTAAAAGATAAAATAAGATAAAATTAAACCATAAATTGAGTAGATGCAATGGGATTAAGCCAAGTATCTTAATCAGTCGAGGTTTATGATTTTTTAAAGATTTTTCTGAAAAACCCACGACCCCCCCCCCCTTCTATATCTAAAAAAACCGTGAATGACTCGACTTATTTCAATCAGTCTAGGAGTTATGATTTTTTAACACGTGCGATTTTCCGTGCAAAATATAGTAACGGCCTATCTTAAATCGTTTTCCTCCAAAAAACTGTCAAAATCTCGACTTATCTCAATCCGTCGAGGATTTATGATTTTTCTAAAATACACTAGAGTATCCACCTTATATGTATTTTTGTGGCTTGAAAATATTTAAATTTTTGAAAAAGACGATCACTATTCACCTTTCCAATCTACAAAATACATCAATAATTCCACCTCTGTCTAAAAAAAAAGAGAATATTTTAATTTTAACAAAGGGGGGTCAAGTGGCCTTTTTATTATACATGCAGTATTCGTAAAGACCTGGTATTAGCGGGAGGATTGATATCGTCCCCAGGAAACTCTCGAACGACAATAAAAAAAAGTTGTCGAGGGGGAAGAGATTGAAATGCTCCGAACCTTTTCCCTCTTCGGAAAGATGAAAGAAACTCTCATACATTTCCCTTTCATTTCTACCAGTAACCATTCCTCAATACAATGTCCTTTATATTTAAATTTGTCGATAAAAAAATTTCATTATAGTTTCAACAGAGCGAAAACCAATTTTAGAAACTCGGAATTGTATTTCCAGGGTAGTTTTATGTGGAGACTATTGCGTTTGTCATTATAAAACCGTTTTCCACACTCACTAATCAACCGTTTTCATTGCAATTAAGATAATTAAACATTTGAATATTATCCATAGAGTTAACTCAATATTTTCAAAGGAACGTGATTAAGTACTTGTTTGAAGAGCATCCAACGAAAACTTCCTTAAAGAGAAGTAAAAATATAGGGGGGAAAGTATAAGGAGGGGGTATAAGGATGGGGAAGTATAACGGAGGGGAAGTTTTTGTTTTTTGAAAAATTTTCCGAGTTTTCTTTTTTAAATTTGCGCTTTTTTCCGAAAAATTTTTAAGTTCAAGATTTCAGACAGATATATCTCCGCCATTTTTTTGGCCATACAAAATCGCCCTCGTTACATTCTTGTTCACCGGCTAAAGAAATTTGTGTGAAAATTTGGTGAAAACGGTTGAAAACTGTGGCCGTAAAGTGTTCGGAAAAAAATGCTACGGACGGCCGGCACCACAGACAAAGTTGAGATCGGAAAAGATCAATGACCCTCCGGGGTCTGGAAGACCCTTCCCCAAAAACCCACGTGGAGGTTCTTTAAGGAAGTTAAAAAGTAAATGAAAAGTGAATGGTGATTAAAACCTATGACAAAAAAAAAAAATCGATTTTCTTTTCTAATCTTTTGACAAAAGGATAAAAATTGAAAGGTAATATTTGTGTTATAATTCTGAAAAAAGGGAGGGAGTTTCGAAAATGCTTGAAGAGAAACCTTTGAGTTTTGAGATAAAATCAAGTCCTCCCTCTTCCGGGCATTCCCTGTATTATCTGTTTCGTGACATGTTTGCACAACGGAGTCCTATTACAATATCAAACGTGTCGGGCATTCACCTTTAATTTAAACAAGAGAAGGGTTTGGAGGAAAAAAAAAAAGAAAAAAAATCCCACCTACGATTCTGCAAGTAAATCTCTTTATTATACACTCGCACGTATTGCTAACGTTTCCGAGAACAATATGAGAGCAATTTCCGCGAACAGAAACCGCATCCGTATCTGATGGATTACACGATAAATCATTTAAATATGGCGAAGCATTTATGTCCGCCGAGAGGAGGAGTAGGAGGATACATTGTTGGCTATTCAGGCTATTAGGGCAGTTGCAGTATATAAAACGGTTTTAATTTTTCGTTTTCCTTGCATTATAATACAATGTCATGAAGGCAATTTTCAAAAAATCTTCAAATACAGGGGTCTCAAAATTTTCCTTCCGTCATATAAATCATCATAAAATGGCGGGATACGTACAACTGGTGGCAGCGGTGGTAAATCGTCATAAAATGGCGGGATATATGGGTACTGGTGGCAGCGGTGGAATTTTTAACTTCTTCCAAAAGGAAAGTTATTTTGGTACCATCGATAAATTATTTAGCCAGTAAAGGTCACGAAATTTTAGCTCGCTTTCCAGGTTACTTGGCCAAGAAACCAGTTTTTAGGTCGGTACTTATTTTCTGTAGTTTTCCTTGCGTTTTATTTTGTTTTTCGACCCTCCAACCTCATTTTTGAGAGTTTTGTCCAAAAACCTCCTTTACAACTGGTGGCAGCGGTGACTACTGACAAAAAAAGTAATTGTGATACCAAACAAAATGATTTTTCTCTTGCAGGCTCTGTAGGTTCAACCAGAAAACCACTTTTTTCCCGAAATTTAGAGAGCTTTCCTCGGCTTTTTGTCAAAGAAGCCCCATTCAGATCTTTTTGTGTTTCCATCGATTTTTAAGCTTAGAAACCCCATTTCACCTTCCTGATTTCCCGCCGTTTCCCCTGAATTTTCTGTAAAGAAACCCTGTTCAAACCCACTTTAGACACAGTATTTTTTGACAAAAAGTCAATGTTGTTCAACATTATTTTTTCTCAGTTTTTTAAAACATTTTTAAAAAATCACATTGTATACCCTCGATTGATGGTTTTCAGGGAAGGATTTTTCAAACACCAACGTCTAAATGACGTCCAAACAGGACCTCATTGACCACTTTTTCGGTCGTTTTTCTCATTTTTTCGGACGAATTTCCACATTTTGGTTTTTTCCCCTCAGTTCTTAACCAGTGATCAGGCGAAGTATTCATCTTTGTGTTTTCAAAACGCAATTTTTAAATTAAAATTTAATAATTTAAAAGGGGTAAAACCTGTTAAAAACGTTATCAAAGAATAAAGTTTTCAGGGAATCAATAGAGTAAGCGAAGTAAATCTAAAATGAATGGGGATGAAATATTATTAGGATAACAATAAGAGCCGACTTATTCACCACCGTTACAATAATGGCTCCATCATAAAAAATAAAATAGGTATTGAGAATTCGTTAGGGTAACGATCTAGCTAATAAAAAGGATTCTAAGTTTATAAGTACCTGTGCGATATACGATTCCGATCGACCTTAAAAGAAAATCGCAAGTCCCGGACGCTTCCATATTCGCATGGTTGAGCTGATAGACGACGCTTCCGTACGCGGCCACACCTCCAGATTCCGAATTCAATTTTGTATGTTCACACAAATGTCGCCTCTCATCTCCCGAAACCTGTTGACAATCATAAAAATTCATTATTTTAAAATCCATAATTTTTAAACATTTAAAGCTTTAATTGTTTGAGAATTTTTTTCTTTTTAAAAAAGTTCTTTCAACAAAACGGCTTTTTAACCAGAATTTTCAACGCGACAAGGTTTCCCTTGAGAGGAAATTATATTATCTACAAAAGGTTTCACATAAAACTCGACAAAAGCTTAAAAGTGAACAGAATTTTTTTTTTGAAAGGACTAAATTTTTTATATTTACAGAAAAAAAATAAAGAAATTGTCAGGTTTAAAAAAAATGGTTTAACGCGCTATTGGGTTTCGCGGATGATGAATCAAAGGAGTTGGAGCATGTGTCAGCTCTGAAAATGCTTTGTCTCTATAAGTTTGGAGGGATTTTCGTATACCGTTTCCTCAGGACCCTTAAAACAAGTCAACTTCTCTACCCCATTCTTCTCTTCAGACTAATAACTTCAGACTAACTTCCTTCATGTACTCTAATATGGTAATTTCGTCAACTTTAAAATAAAAAACGAAACGACATATTTATTTAACAATTTCTTTGTTCAAAGAAATTCAATTCGTAAAAGGATCATCTCAAAACCTCGATATTGCCCTTCCGCAAATCTTATAAAACGATTATTTCAGATTAATCTTAAAATGAAATGTTAAATCCACTTCTTATTTTTTTTTTCATTCATATCAATTTCTTTATAAGGGAAAAATTATTTTATAAATAAAAAAGGTTTTAAATTAAATTTTTTATATATTTTTTTAAAATCGGTTTAACCACTGAAATAAATTTGCAGTATTTGCGTGTTCGAGATTCACCTCTGATATTCCATTATTCATAACCTTAATCGATAAAACCTCGCTTTCACCTTTAGAGAATAAAAATATTAAATTATGAGAAGTTAGAAAACTTGGTTTTTCTTCGGATTTTCGGTAGGCCACAATTTGGCAGCTCTAAAGTCGGACAAGTGGTTCTGGTACTTAATGAAGGGCCAAGTTCCACAAAAAATTTGGTTTTTTTTTATCAACGGTGAAGTCGGACAAGAGGTTCTGGTACTTAACATAGGTCCAACTTTTGAGGGTGCTATAAAAATATGATCCTTGAGATAAGATACGTCCTATAGAATTATTGACTTCTCCGGTGTTATTGGTACAAATTGAATATAGAAGGTCCTCCCAATAGGCTTGATTGAACCGAATTGGATGTTACACCCTGATCGGAAAAGAATTTTCCTCACCTTCTCAAAAAACAAGGATTTTTTCCTTTTTAATAATTTTTCAAGAGGAAGCCCTTAAATTTTTTCCCCTCCCCCACGAAGGGTCACAAACATCGAAGAAATATTTAAAAGGCTTAAAAGGAATTTTTATCATCAGTATAAGCCCTTCCCAAAATAGATTTCAAGTTAAAAATAAATTGTGGCGGGTTCACGATCAATATAATCCAACCTTTTGTTTTAAAAGCCGTTAATGTTTATGTATTAGGAAAATTTTTATACCCATTTTGATCACTAAATTCTCAACAACTATAATTTTTCTCCACTATAATTTTAAAATAAAAAAATCGCGTTTTGGAAAATTGAGGCCTTTAGGTCAAAAGAGGCCTTTAGGTCAAAAGAGGCCCTTTATAGAAGTTATACACGTAACTAAAGTTTAATAAAATAAAAAAAAAGGAAAAATTTTTTCACAGAAGCAGGCTTGAACCTGTGACCTTGATATTATCTTTAGAACGCATCAGTATTACATATAGGTCATAGGTTCCAATCGCTGTATGTGAATAATTTTTTTGCTTTTTAAAACTTAAATTATTCTCCTTTAAAATGTTTAAATTGAAATATTAAAAGCAACTTTAGAATATGAATATTTTGGAAAATTAAATTTTTGTAAAATTATTCTTTGAAAGTTAAAGGTTCCTTTAAACAATTTATTAGTCTCAAATTTAACAAGTTTTACCTTTTAGAAAGTTATAAAATGAGGGCAAAAAAGGCACCCTGTATATAAAATATAATAAAATTACTGTCAAAATTTCTACACACATACTAGAGCTAGTAATTTCTTTTTTACAAATTAGATTCGAAACTTACAAATTAGTGCAAGAATGTTTTAAGTGAGACAAAAATTACCTAAAATGCATGCGAAAAAGGGGAAAAAAATTATTTAAAGTAGAAAAAAAAGACAAAAGTTCAAGCAGGAAAATGGACTGGTGACCTGGCACTTACTCTTAATTTATTTTAAATTTATTTTCCCGGATTTAACTAATTTTTAAATATTTTAAACCCATAAGTTTGACGTGCTAAAAATATTTCTGACGTGCACTATTGTATACAGAGTGGCCCAATGAAACGTCGAGTCGCGATAAAGCAAACCGAAAGATTTAAAAAAATATACAGGGTGTTCCAAGTTCTTCAATAAAAATTAGGTTGAAGTTCATCATAAAATGAAAAGACTGGATCGTCCGAGTCCTATCTCAATCCATCTAGGAGTTATGATATTTAAAAATTTTTTCTTTTAATTGATTTTTTCCCCAAAAAACTGTCAAAATATCGACTTTCTGAGCCAAATTTGGAATCCTGATAAATTTTGGCACAAATCCGAAGGTGTTTTTAGTGAAGAAAAGAAAAAAAATTGAAGGATTGAGATAGAAGACGTAGAGTGCTCCCTGTCGGACTGTTCAAGAAACTATCTTTATATATCGATTCGCAACAAAATCTCCATTTATAAACCGTTCTTAACGTTTCATTTGAGCACACTCGAGTATATTTCTGATAAAACATCAATATAAACAATTAAAATGCGAGGATGCAATTTAATTTTTAATTTAAACATAAATTTTGTTTAAATAAATATTAGGACCTCTCCGTGCTTCATAGTCATTGTAGACATTGCGTGCAACTTGACAAAATCCTCTTTCACAAATTTAATACTGCAACAAGACAATTCCGAAACGCGTGACAAAAAATTATAAAAACGTACAGATTGCTTTTTAAAATGAAAATAAAAAAGGTCGAAATTGAAATTTCTTATTCGTTCTTCCTCATTATTTCGTCTTACCGGATAGCCTGAATGTTTACGTGCCAGAGCAACTTGGCTCGACACGAAGGCGGGCCCTATGAAGATTGCTTTGACCCCTTCTAGGGGGCACAACTGAAACAAATGATTCATATTCTCATTTCCCATTATTTTGTATTAAGTGCCGTGTCATGTTAATTTTTTTGAACTTTTTTTTTGTGCTTTTTGTCGTGTATTTTATGGATATGTACATGTGCGTATAAGACTACTCTCTAAAATTACATTAAAAAATTAAAAAGAAAAGATTTTATAAAAGCATCGGGTCTGCCTGTTCACCTGACTCACACTGCTACTCGCTCGTCTTGATCCCGCGCTGTCCTGCGTCGTGTAATTTTGCGATCTTTGATTTCTGTACGGCGAAGGACTTCGGTTCGGCCTCTTCCTATAAATAAATATTTTATAAATAAAAACGTTAATAATTTTTAACTGGAACAAAGGCTCTTTAAATTAAAGAGTTTCCAAGCTGTAAAAGGGAGAAGTACTTATTCTCAAACAAAGCTTCTCCATCCACTGAACTTGTACATTAAGGGGAGATGTGTTTGTACCATTAAGTAGAAATAGTGTTCTTTGAACTTTCATGTACATTTACTTAATGAAAAAAGAAGTCTATTCTGACCTTGCCAATAATTCACTGAAATGAAAAAAGCATTCAGGAAAAAGGCTATATTTTTCCAGCAAAAGGCTCCTTTTTGCTGGATTATTTAGCCGTTTCAACGTTTTTTTTTTTGAGTTCCAAAAGACCTTTAGGCTTAACGGCTGGCTAAACATTTTTGAGGAACCTCTGCTAGCCAGACGGAGTTTTAAAATTTTTGAGCAAAGAAACCTCTGGAAAACCCAATGGGGGTTTCGGCAGAAAATGGTTTTTTTAAAACTGTATTTTTGTGATCACTAGAGTATCCTTATTTTTTCTAGGATTTGTTTTATCGAAAACAAGACCCCGACGTTTTTCGGCCTTTTTCCTCCCGTTCTTCCTGTCTAAAAGATCAGATTACAAAGGTTTAGTTTTCCGTACGCATTGCACGTTAAAATGGTTGAGTTACTTAATTGGATGGATATCTTTTTGAGGTTTGGTGTCTTGTACCTAATATTGATCGGAAACCACAGGAGGATTAGATTTCTTGTCTTTTCCGAGTTTCTGATTTATATTTGAGGGTATAAAGTTCGTAATTACAGTTAAGGCATGGTTTTATCGGTGAGTTTCTAATCTGTAGTAACCAAATTAATTAGATAGCCGTGAAGTTGGAGTGAAAATTTTTATAATTAAGAAGAAAATGAGGTTAAGTTTGAAGATTGAAAGTATTACCTCCTGGAAGAGTGATGTCGACGCTTCCTCTGGGGCTGCGGGCTTGGTCGTGAAGAGAGGCGGAACCGATGCTTCCACGTGGGCTTCGAATCGAAGGACTTTCTTGAAGAGGGAGGCTGTTCCTTGGGCTGCGGTTGTACGAAGTTTCGGAAGCGATGCTACCCCGCGGACTTCTGTTACAATCTGGAACCAAACTACCTCTCGGGCTCCGGCTTACTTCCGGCACGAGGCTACCCCTGGGACTCCGCGAAGGCTCCGGAGTGATACTCCCTCGTGGAGTACGCGAAGGCTCAGGAGGAACACTTATACTTCCCCTGGGCGTTCGAGAAGGACTCGTATCCGGAACTAAACTGTTCCTAGCACTTCTACTCGGACTCACATCAGGCACTAAGCTATTTCTGGCACTTCTAGAATACTCAGGGACTAGACTATTTCTAGCACTACGGTTAAATTCTTCGGGAAGAAGGCTCGACCGAGATCGAGAGAAATGTTCGACGTCTGGACACAAACTTCCTCTGGGGCTTCTGTTGTAGCTGAAGGTTCTTGAAGTAGATTGTTTCTTGAGCCTCGAGTGTCCGGTATGATGCTGTTCCGTGGGCTGCGGTTGAAATCAGGAACTAGGCTGTTTCGAGGGCTTCTGAATGTGTCGGGAGTGAGGCTCCCCCTGGGGCTGCGACTGTGGTCCGGGGCGATGCTCCCTCGCGGACTCCGGTCGAAGACGTCGAAGTCGGGCTCCGAATCGGGCTCGTCTTCGGCGGCGGTGATCGTCACGAACTCGGTCGGACTTGGAGTCGTGTCTTCAGGAACGGCGATGCTTGCTCTTCTCTGTCGGCCTATTGGGGCTGTCAGTTCCGAAGGCGTGGTCGACCCAGGAGATACCGCCATACTTGGACGACGACCTGCCGGACCTCGATGGGGTGACGTCGCCGCGCTTCGGGAGGCACGACGCCTCCTCGAAGACGGAGTCCGATGTATCATGCTCATCTTCCTCTCACTTCACCCTCCATCTGAAAAAAAAAAAAATCATTACTTCTCCAAAAAACACACCCAAAAGCTCCCCGGAATGTCGGAACCTAAAGAAAAAGCCTCGAAAAAAGGAAACTTCAATTAATTACAAGAACTAAAGGGGGAAAAGAGTCAACAAAGGAATATAAGCCGCTTCAATTTCTTTTGCATAAGCTCTCAGATTGGGCCAGAGGTTTAGACTATTCTTTTTTTTGTCACTCCAACTGTAAAGCTTCGTTAAAAACCAAGGGAGGAAAAAAGAAGATTCCTTATTGGCGAAAATCCAGCCCCTTTAAGATAAAAGTGAAATATAAAACCCGGAGAAAATTGAATTCTAAGAATTCATTTTACGAAAATCACAAGTATTTGACCTTCTAAGAAGGGGTGCGGTTTACGAGGTTTTCCTTAGGTCAATGAGTTCATGGTTTTGGGACAAGAAGAGTGAGAGGGCATGTGATTCAATGACGTGCTTATTAGGTCCGGCTCAGGAGGGATATTGATGACCTCCTCGTAATGAAACCGACTCAATTACATCTCTTCCACGCCTAATCTTGTTATTTCAACTGATTGAGTCTCAGATCTAAGCCGGTGGAAAGAGGAAATGAGTAGAAAAAGGGTGTTTTTCTTAGGACTAAAATTAGAAATCGAAATTAGATTGCTTTCACGTATGGGCCCAGGATGCGTTCCGCCCGGCAAACGGCTTCGTCGGTCATTTTTGAAATGATACGCGATCGTTTTGAAGATTAAGAAGGCGGTGGATTGTATCGTTTGAAGATTTAGAAAGCTGTGGATTTCATAGTTTTGAAGATTAAGAAGCAGTGGATTGTATCGTTTTGAATATTTAAAAGGCTGTGGATTTCATAGTTTTAAAGATTTAGAAGGCTGGATTGTATCGTTCTGAAGATTTAGAAGGCTGGGGATTTCATAGTTTTGAAGGTTTTGAAGCGGTCCTCCCTAGAATGTAGCAATTCCTTGGGTCTAGTCCGAGATTTAGAATGGAGTTAGAATCCGAAGATTTAGAAAGCTGTGGATTTCATAGTTTTGAAGATTTAGAAGGCAGTGGATTGTATCGTTTTGAATATTTAGAAGGCTGTGGATTTCATAATTTTAAAGATTTAGAAGGCTGTGGATTTCATAGTTTTGAAGATTTAGAAGGCTGTGGAGATTTAGAAGGCTGTGGATTTCATAGTTTTGAAGGTTTAGAAGGCTGTGGATTTAATCGTATTAAAGATTTTGAAGGCGGTCCTCCCTTCAGGATCTCTAGCAATTTACTAGAGTCTAGTCCGCAAAAATCGTTGTTTTTAATGGGTTTTCCCCCGCGATTTCTTATTTGAAGGTAATTTTTATTTGAAAACCTAACTTTTTAGTTTTTAGGGCGTTTTTCTAGGTATTTGCGATTTTTCAAAATCTATTTTCGAATCCCTGCTGGACTTAAGAAAAAAAAAATAAAAAAAAATAAATAAAAAACAAAAAAAAAACTTAATTTTGTTCTATTGAGCAAATATTTATAAAGTCTATATTTATAGTTCTATAAGCACCAATATTTATAAAGTCTATTTTTAGAATATCTCTTTTTTACTCAAGTAATTTTAAAAATTAAGTTTAAGAATCTCTAAAAAGAACCTTCATTCTTAGAAATTATGCGATGGAATTTTTATTAGACTAGGTAATAAAAATGTTTTAAGGATAAAAAAGCTTCTCTTAATTATTTTTATATTTTTTTTAAATTTTTATCAAAGTTGATTATTGATGAACGGAGGAGTAAAAAAAGGAAATCACTCATTTTGTACTCAATTTTCATTAAGATCCAATTTTTTAATCTCACAGGATTTTTTGTTCAAAGGGAAAAGGGTGATCATACAACACAATTCCATTAGTCTTTTGTAAAAAAAATCCTTTTTTTTTCTTCTGCATAAAAAATCCTTATAAAAAAAACTATTTTTGTGATTCTTTATTTTCTTGTTCCTTATTTTTTTCGGCTTCTTTTTGGGCTTCGAGTAATTTATTTTTCTCAATTTGGGCTTCAAATAATTCAGGATGATTTGGAAATCTGTATTTTAAAGGATGCATTTCATAATAGGAGTCGTAAAAAGAGAGTTCGGTTTTTAGTAGGTCGTTTTCAATTTTTAACTTTTCCAATTTAATTTTCTCTTTTTCTATCTTCTCTCTGGTATAATAAATGTTGGGCATATCCCAGGTTATTTTGTAGCCGAAGTATTTTCTGAAATAGCTACTCCGCTTAAGGAAAAAGGAAGTTTAATTCAAAATAAACGGGTCAGGTTATAAAAGTGCAGCTGAAGTGTCCAATAAACTTGGCTTACGACGTTTAAGCCCTCAAGAAACGGACTTAACAGAAATTTAATTATGTAAAAGGCAAAAATAGTTCGAAAAAAAGGTAAAGAAAAGGAAAGTTTTCGCCCAGTAAGGGAATAAGCCCAAAATTCTCCCTAATATCAAAAACTTGTAGACCTCCCAATGGAGAGTAATACAATAACTTCTTTTTGAGAAAGTTAAAAAGTGACAGAGGCTTAAGAAAATATTATCATAAATTTAAATGAGCTTTGCGGAATTTTGGCGAACTATTTTGAGGGGGATGAAGACTTTTAGCCAAAGAGGGTAAATGTTGATTTTTAAAAAAGCGAGAAAGAAAATTAAAGCCCAATAACGGTCCGAATAAAATATTTACCGTTCCGTTCATTCATACTGGAGAAGATTAGGGACCGAAAAAAAAAGTCAGGCCGCAGTTATATCGACCGGAATAAAACAAATATTTTTTTTCATTCCACCGCGGGATATTTTGAATCAATATAACCTCTAATCAATTCTTTTTATAAAAGGATACTGAATTAGATAAGGCGGCTTTTGTTTTTCATCAATCAGCCTCAATAAGAATAACGTGAAAGCTTCCAATATGCCAGACTCTTCGATAAATTTCATATAAACCGTTTTCGACATATTCAGCGGCTAAAAAAATAATAAATAAAACAATGAATACACTCACGAAAACCCACAATGTATGGATCCGTGGGGTCCATTTTTGAAAAATGAAGTTTATAATATTTTTTATCAATACATATGGTTCAGAAGGGATTTTTGCATGTTTTACAAAAAGAGTTTATTGTATTACCCTCCATGTACGAAATTGGGCTTTCCCAATTAGCCTGAGGAAAACTTTTATTTTTTATAACTCTTTCAGTTTTTCTACCTTCCTTCGATTTTAGGGAGAAATTCGGGCTCTTACGCCCATTTTGAGAAGCCTGATCAGGCAAAGTTATCTTGAAATTGGGCCTTTTTTCTTAATTGCAAAAAAATCTGCATTCTAGAATTTATGGAACAAAAAATTTCGAAATTAATTTTAGTAGCTAAAAACTTAGGGTGTTCATGCCTGTTTTGTGAAGAAAGGTTGGGCGAAGATTATCATATTTTTTACCTTGATTCTAAAATAATAACGTCCTTCCTCCCCTTTGAGAAATTTCCTGTCAGTACCAGCTTCACCTGTATTTTTTTGCTTGAAAAAACCAAAGCCCCATAGAGAGGTGAGAGGTTAAAAATGTGGTCGCTTCGTGTTCGGTAAGAAATAGCCTGAGATCCCCCGGATAAAATGAAATTTGTAGGTTTTCTCAGGATTTATTTATAAAAATTCTTCACCAAATGTTTGCTTCGAAAAAATAAAACAGGTAGGGCGATTGATCGTAAGGAGCAATCTGTCTAAAAGGCTTCTTTCTTGTTCTCTTGGTTTCAGCGTGAATTTAGACTCTTTTGTTGGAGAAAGCTACCCGCTTCTAATTACAGGCCTTCTTTTAAATTATTGATGAAGTGGCTTAATTGGATTATCCATCGGAGCAAAAATTAATAAACTCTTCCTTAACCGCTCATATCTTTTATAGAGGTCGAATATGAGAGATCCACGTCACGTCTGAGGGTCGCCGAAAAGATTTTTTTGTCGGTTGAATTTCAAAAAGTCACGCTTTCCTTCTTCACACATTCTGAATAAACGTAAGGGTGTTTGAAGAGGGATACGTGCTGGAGAGGCTTGACTGAACAAAATGAAATTGTCGGCCGAAAAAGGTTGGCCATAACCGTACTGGTAAGAAAACTGGATTTAACCGATAATAAAAAGAAAAAGTAAAAACTTTTGTTTGACCTTCATCAAACACCTCTTCCATTAACGCCCCTCAACAAAATACATCGGAAACTCATCCCTTCCGAAAACATAACGTGATTGCCGAGTTCTAATCATTTTAACTTTTAACGAGCTAATTTCGTTCCGCCCTCGCCTCCTTTTCTACCTTACCCGTTTTCTGAATTAACGCAATTATTTGGGTTCTAAGTGAAAATTGACGTTCTCACCGTCAGAGGGCTTAATTACCATTCTCTTATCATCTCATTGAAGAGTCTTCCCTGAATCGATTACGCATTTAAACTTTTCAATTTAACGAAACAAATAAAATTTAAAAGAAGCCCTAACCGAACTTGAAAAGCCCCAATTCATCTCTCACCAACCAATGAGAAAAATATGAAGGGAAAAAGCTCGAAAAAATTGTTTTTTGGCCAAAATACCAAGACTTAGAAGGGCATTTCTCCAAAAATTGGTGTAAGGAATTTCTTCCGCAAAAACCGATAAAATGCTCAAAAAATTGATGTAAAAACGGTGTTTCTATGCCAAAAAACCAAGGAAAATACCATAGAAATCTGGAAAAAGGGGGTTTTCGCGGTTAAAAGAGTGAAAGTGAAAAAGTGAAGCCTATTTGGTAAAAAGGAATATTCTCATCCTGAAGAGCAAGGATTGGGGGGAAAAAGGTTTTCCTGCCGGAAAACCCGATCAAAATGGATTTTTTGGGATCAAAAAAGAGAACAAAAAAAAAGTTTTTTGGTCAAAATTCCGCGATAAACACAAAAAAAATGTGGTAAAAAGATGGAGGTTTCTCGGTTCTCCAACCTAGGAAAACCACAGAAAAGCCCTTAAAATGGGGGTTCTCTTTCTAAATATTTAAGAAAATCCCAAAAACTTTTAAAATTTAAAATCCCGGGAGCAAATTACCTCTTCCCCTTAAATACGCTACATGGTTATATTTTCCTAAATCTAAAAGAAAAAGTTTATATTTCTAACTCTTATAACAAGTGAAGCCCCTTGAGATATTCAAATTGAAACAACCGTCTGGAAATCCTAGACGCGAAAAAAAACTTCAGGGTTGAGAAAAACCTTAGGAAAGCGAAGGAATTTTAAAAAAGGTTAAAAGTTTCTCCTCCTAAACACCTAAATGCCGCTTTTTTCCTCCTGAGTTGAAATGTCAAGTAAAACTAATAAAAATTAATCGAGCTTGGACCTTTTGAAAATTGTAGACATCTAGAAGCGCCAAAAAATGGCTTTTGCCGGGATTTAGTAGTAGAGTGTATGCAATTTTAATAAATTAGAGGCACTCTAACCATTATTTATTGAGTGCCAATCCACCGGGGGAAAAGGGCGAAGCCATTTGTATTAGGTTTTAACATATTTTACACTCAACCTGTGTAACAACGGTGAAGTGACATTGATTTATTGAAGAGTTGGATGTCAATCGGATTTATCCGATAGAACCAATGACTCGAAAAGTCATTGGTAAAGACTCGTCCTCCCGAAAATGTTGACCTCGTAGCAAAGTTGGTAACCTCGTAAACATAAAAATAAACACGAATTTACAAAACAAATCGATTGGCCGACGGGATATCGGGAAAAGGGAGGGGAAGGGTGAAAAAAGCGACCCTTCATTCCCTTCAGATCAGTATGCATAGAGTCAACCCTAACCTCTTCCTCAAGCCTAACTTTGTTTACACGTTTGTTTTCGCTGACCTTCTATTTTGTTGATAAAATTAACCTAAAAAAGACCAATCAATTTTTTATTTATTTAGTAATTTACGGGAATAATGAACCATAAAAATTTCTGAGCGTACAGTGCGAATCCTAGTTTTCATTAAATTATTCTACGCGGGGATATTCACAAACATTAAAAAAATTATTACAATTTTAAAATCCCAAAAAATATAGGAAAACATTATTGTATATTTTAAATATGGTGTTTTTCGGCAGAAATAGAGAGTAAAAATTGCAAAAAAATTTAGTGAAGATTGGATTTTTGGGGCCAAAATGTCGAAAAGCACGTTTGTACTTCTGAGGCACCAAGCAAAACCCTCCCCGCAGAGACAACGCTAAAAATCTTTTTAAATTGGGTTTTTCGGCAGAATTAGAAAATAAAAATGCCCAAAATGTATGAAGATGGGATTGGCCAAAATGTCGAAAAAAACGGGTGCAAATCTACTGAGGCAACTGGGAAAGGTCATAGGTTGATATTCGGGAATGAAACAACCCAAATGTTTAAATTTTTTTTTCTGCAGGAAATTAATTGCGAGAATTCTTGGGATGAAACTTGAAAGATTTATGTGCGGAATTAAAAGTTCCCTCTGAACTTAAAAATGTATTTATTCCTCCCGTTTTTCCAATTTAAAACACATTTTCTCATGTCGGTCTTTTCTACCTATCGGAAAGAGTTTAGATTACGTTTTTAAACTCGAATAAACTCAAAAAGGGTTGTAGAAAAAAAACTGTAAATCTGGCGTTAAACGATTTCCAATCCGGGATTAGCCCTTTATTTATTGGCCGAGGGAAAAAAAATTTTAAACACGGATTATTTAAAATTCATCGAAAATCCGGATTATCGCTTCATTAAGGGTTTTATTTAATCGCTTTTTTTTCTTTTTAGAAGGTGTGCTTTTTCAAAAATAATGTTTGAAGATAAAAAAATTTATGGGACAAGAAAGAATATTACTCACGAAGACTAACTAGGGTTTTCAGTGGGGAAACGCACTCGAGGCCGGCTTTACTCTTTCTGGCCATATTTCATCTCTACAGGCCGATCTGTTAAAATATTTTGTTCGATTACTTGAGAAATTTTGGGAGAAAAACTAATATTTCATTTTTTCCCCCGAAAATACACCACAATATCTCCTCATCACTTGATAATTTTGACTTTCTGAGACCATATTTAAGCAGATGTCTTAGAAAGTCAAAAATGTAAAAAAAAAGGCCTAAAAAGGTTTTTTTTTTGAGATAGGTAGGTGAAAAAATTAACTTTATACAGATGTTACGACACACGGAAAGGTTTTACTAAGCTTATGATTAAAATATGCAGTAAAAGGTGCGATGTAAGATGTTAAGCCATTGCCGACTGCATGGCTGTGCCATTGGCGACTAGATGGTTGTGCCATTTCCGACTGCATATTTGTGCCATTTCCGACTGCATAGTTGTGCCATAACGGCTGTATTGTTAGTCATTGCCGACTGCATAGTTGTGCCATTGACGGCTTTATGGTTGACCCATTGCCGGATGTATAGTAGTGCGTTGGCCGACTGCATGGTTAAGCCATTGCCGACTACATTGTTATGCCACTGCCAACTGCATGGTTGTGCCATTCAGCCTATACGGTTCTGCCATTGCAGACTGCATAGTTGTGCCATTAACGGCTGTGTAGTCATGTCATTGCCGACTGCACTCTACACCATTACCAACTGCATGGTTGTTGCATTGACGGCTTTACGGTTGTCCCATTGCCGGATGTATAGTTGTTCCTTTGCCTACTGCATGGTTGCTCCATTAACCGCTGTATGATTGTGCCATAGCCCTTTCAACTAATTTTGCATTGAAAAGCAGAACTCAATGCTGCAAAAACTAGAAATTCTCAAGATGTTATCCTTGAATAAATAAATTTTTATTTTAGTATTCAGGAGAGCTGCTTGGGAGGGAAAAAAATTTATGAGGAGATAAGTCAAGAACCTCTAGAGCCATTCTTAGTTTCCCATTCGTCAAAACAACGGGACTGTAAACATAAAACCCTCTAAACAAAGAAAAACATCCTTCCACGCACGACGAAAATAAACATTATTCTTATTTAAAATAATTTCTCTTTTGTTTTAAAACAGAGAAGAGGCAATAAAGCAAAAACGTTGGTAAATCACTGCCGGAGTTATAGTAGTCGTTAAGTTTACCTGCGATCGTATAGAGACACATAGTGGCGGTTTTAGTACCTCGTTTATATCCCTGGCCCCTCTTATCTTTAATTTCTTCCATAATGCGTATGCATAAAATGATTAAACTTTTATGAAAGGCTAATTGGAATTTTAAAAAGAAATTTCTTTTTACTAAAGAATTTTAGGTCTTTCAAATACCAGAATAGATGAAATCGATTGTATTGATTTTAGTTTAATCCTCAACCCTAAGATTAGTAATCCCTTGGTATAATTTGAAGTTGGTATTAAATGTGACCTTGAAAGTTTCTCCCTCTTCCAGCAGATAAAAGCGAGGGTATGCTACTTTCTGTAGTTCTCCACATAAATGGTTAGTAAAATGCCAACTGCATTGCACCATTGCCAACTGCATTTCACTATTGCCAACTGCATGGCACCATTGCCAACTACATGACACCATTGCCAATCGTATTGCACCATTGAAAACTTTATGCCAACGTTTCCAAATGTATGGTACCATTGCCAACTCCATTGCGGTTCGTTTCACCCACAGCATGCTGTACAATTGCTAACTACAGGGTGCGGCAGGGAAACTTACTTTTTTGAATTGAGCGCCACGGAGCAAGAGGAGGTCGGAGAGAGATGAAAATGGGCACATTCGAAAGAGGGGTTTTAAAGTTTTTTTACTACCCTTGCCTGTTTCTGTCATGCGTTGGACTCGGGAGCAGCGAGCGTTCGCCGTAGAGGCCTATTTTTCAAACGTCAGTCGATGGTCGCCACCCAACGTACGGAACCGCTTCAATATTGCTCCCGGAGGTCCAAATCCGTTCGGGAATTCGATACCTCCCCTTGCTCCGTGGTGCCCAATTAAAAAAGTAAGTTTCCCTGCCGCACCCTGTACATTGCTATCTGGTGTTATAGACTTTGATCCGTCGAATCTCCGCCGGGATCTCTCGGAGGTCCCTTGCCTCCTCCAACCAGATTTCCCGCATTCCCAACTAACCTGTTTGGGGCCCCTGACAGGCTGCCAACTGCTGTCATTGAATTTTCACCTGCAGTTGAAGGTTTTCAATTTTCGATGACTTTAAATGACGATGGGGGAAAAAAGGAGCTTTTCAAGGAAAAATATTTTTTTAATAATCCCATTTCAGTCTCGGTAAATACTGTGGTTTCTTATTTAACCCTTTTCCTCTCATGTTCAACATATTTTACCTTTGATGTCCTCACAAACGATCCTTTTCCCTTTTGAATTTCCTACGCAATTTTCGATTTTTGAGTCTTATTTTTATGCTGTGAAAAAATTATTTCATCATAGAATCTAGCCTCTTTTGTACTCGAACATTAATTTCACTGGGAGTGCCTATACGACTCTTTTGTACCCGGGACGGTTTACCATTAATTTACCTCGCTTGTGCTTCATTATACTAACGTGATTTACCAAATTGTCCCCTTGCGATTCGCTATTAATCCTACCCCTTTTGCGAGTTTAATTAATTTAAACGCGGATTTCGAGGCAATTCACAATTTTAAAACTTATAAAAAAACCGTTATAAGGAGCCTTTAAACCCAATTATCGGTTATTGATAAAAACCCAAAGTTTTGTTATTGAAGGAAAAAGAAAAATTGGATTTTGAGAATAATCAGCTTAACTGTTTGTTGTGGAATCAAAAGCCTCTCAGTCTTAACGCCTAAAGCTTCCTTTTGTTTACAACACGGTTGCCTCCTTCCTTCTCTCACTAGGTAAACATTATTCTACCTCAGGAATTGAATTGCTTGTTTTTAAACCGAAAAAATCTGAGAAATTTTTTTTTTTCTGCAGAAGAGTCAAGTGACTAAAGGTGAAAGAGATAAGCTTGGAAAAGGGGTTTTTAGTGTTTTTTAAAAAATATTTCTCTTCAATAAAACACCATTTGAATAAAAAGCTTTTGAATAAAACAAACTTTTAATCACATTGCATAAAAAGTATTGTCGTTTTAGATTTTGCACCGGTGAGAGCTGTTAAAAAGAGGTGGGAAAAAAAAAAGAAGATATACAGCCAAAGAGTGAACCGTTTTTTAGCCCCTACTCACGTTTTGTCGGAGTTAATTTGCCGCGGGTGGTTTTTGACCTTTGGGGAAGTGTAAGGGGAGGCAATAAAACGGTGGAAGCGTTTTGTGAAAAGGGACCCACTCGACCACTTTCGGGTTTCTGTCGATATGAGAAGACGGAATTCCGTTCTTCCTAATGAAATACTTGAACCTTATAGGGCGGTTAACAAGGTGATTATACGGACAAGCTCATCGCTTTCAACTCATCATATCAATCGGAATTCTGGAAACTGAAAAACGAGAAAAAGTAGGTTAAAGCTAGGTAACTTGAAAAAAGGCCGTTTGCGACTGCAATTCGAGATGCAGAAGCGAAGATGCTTGAATTTGTGATAGTTGGAATCTTCGAATAAAAATAAGTGAAATAAAAAAAAATGAGTCTCTTAGGTCTATTTTAACGGATTTTATAGCGAAAAACGCAAAAATTTGACATTTTTTAAGTTTCCAAAAATGGTCATACGAATAGTCAAATCAACTTGATTGTGTAGACTACGAATCGAAATAAAAAAATAGGGGTTCC